>JARHVA010001173.1:2147500-2230000 GCA_037957365.1 Torreya grandis | reverse complement strand
ATATATATATATATATATATATATATATATATATATATATATATATATATATATATATGCCTCCCTATCTCTTTCTCAACCGGTGACATCCATACCCTAGATTATTATCATAAGTAGACGCTCAATTATTTTATTGTCAGTAGACACTCCTTCGATTCCTTAAAAACCCGTGACAGTAGGTAAGGGCCGAATGGCTATGACTTCACTATTATCACTCAAAATTAAATATTAAACTCTTTAGAATTTATAATATATCAAGTTTCTGATTCTCAGGTTCCTTCAAGAGGCAAGAGAAGAGCATATGCTTGATTAGGCTACTAGATATCTAAAGCTTAAAATATTTTTGGTGATCAATATTAGTAGAGAACTCTTATTTATAGAAATTGGGAGGTCCTGCCTAGAATCTTTGCTAAGGCAGTGTTTATCCCATCTTGCTTTATATCTCAACAGTTAACTACAGTGATATACTATTGGATGCACTGGATGAAGACGTCTGGCTTGGTGGGTCCAACATAGCTTCCGCTTCAGTGAGTAGATCATCTTCACTGATCGGTTGAAAAAGACACCTTATCTAGAACTTACTAGAAAGATGACAATGTTGGGGTCCAACATCACATGCATGATAGCATGGGTTGATGTAGAAATAAGATTCCCATTCCAACTATCAGTGAATAATTGTATGGACTATGGTATCCTGATCATGATCTTCCTCATGAATATGATGTGGCCCATATTTTGCAATCCATCTGTAAATATGTTCATTGTGAGATGATCTTATCTTAATCTACCATGTCCATAAAGGATGCTTTATGAGTTCAATGAATTGATGAAATAGTAATTCACTATTCAGTCATTTGATAGTGATTACACCTATACTCCTATGGTGGTCTCCCTAAATGGAGGCTATGAAAGACATCTGCAGATCTGATCCTGTAGCATAAGAAATATGAGTATAACGAGGATGCAACCATTCTCCCAAAATTTGTTCTTGGACAAGAATATTCAAGGAGGCAAACCCTTGATTATAGATTCTAGTTAAATTAAAGCCAGGCTAGGGTTGATGTATTTAAGTTGCTGGTGGATTTCTACTGAGCCAATCTATTGTGATATTGTCAGTGCCTTTTATGTGCTCAATAGAGAAATTAAACTGATTGAAAAAAAATGCCATCTAACATATTTATCGTGACCATCTTTCCGACCATGATCTTTTTCTCTAAAGGCTATAAATCTAGTACAATCAATTTTTACAATAAAATGTGGTAGATGAAGAATTTTTAGCATAAATTTCTTGAGACATTTCTAAACAGAATAAATCTCTTTATCAAAATAGATCCATTTTAAGACTACTGCACTGAATACTCCACTAGAGAATTCACACATGAATTATTTATTTTCATATTTACAAACAATCATTCCTTCCCATGCAATATCAGAGGCATCAGTTTAAACCAAAAATTGGTCAGATTTTGGGCTGTGTAGTTCTAGAAGCAATGATACCTTAGCTTTTATTTTCTAGATAGCAGCTGTGTATTCGTCCTTCCTTTGAAATGCTCTCTTCTTCTGGAGAAGTTATTGGAGGATGAACCTGTCTTCATCAGAGTTAGGATAAAATCTATTCAAATAATTTAATATTCCCAGAAATACCTGAAGCTTTGGTTTATCAAGCTTCTCAGGAAACCTGATAACCTTTTCTTTAATATGCAGCTAGACTTACAATTTTGAATCTTGGATGATCATTCCAATAAAATTACATTCTATTTTACAAAGTTGGATCTTTGTATCAGATAGAACTATTCCTGCAGTTTTTGCCTCAAAAGATGGGAGTAATGATCAGAAAAGGAATTATTTAATACTAACATATCATCCATATATACACATAGGAAATTTGAAGTGTCTTTGAAAATTGTATCCATATGAACTTGATAAAATGTTGGGGAATTCATTAGACCAAATGGCATAACAATCCACTAAAAATGGCCAAAAGGACAGTTGATTGTTTTTTTTTTGTCATCTTTTTTGACCCTAATCTGATAAAAGCTGGATTTACAATCAAATTGTGAGAAATATTTACGTGTTGCAACTTTCTCTAGTAAGTAGCTTTTATCTGGTATAGGATATGGATATGGTTGGGTAATGGTATTTAGTGGTTTGTAGTTTATGATCATTCTCTTCTTACCCCTCTTTTGCTCTGAGTGTTTGTTTACCATGAAGGCATAACATCAGTAAGGAGAGGTTGATTTTTCAATGAAGCCATTAGCCTCTAATTTTTTTATCTGGGCTTCCATATCATTATAATCTTGTGTAGGGATTGGGATCGTCTTCCCAATATTCATATTCTTTCCTTCGATGAGCTTGATTTCCATCTCAGGGATAGATTTTGACCAAAACTGCTGAGGGTTATCAGAACAGATAGTGGTTCTAATCTTTTCTCCTATAGCTTGGATTTCAGTAGGGATTATAAGTTTAGCAATCTGACTCATAGAACTAGGAAATTGTTTAGTTGCATAGATTAGACGAGAGATTAACAAGTCTATTCCCAATCTAAAAAATTAAAAAACCAAGTATTGACCGGAATGAATTTTAAAAAAACTAACTTCTAGATGGTATCTCCTACAACGTTGGGAACAATTTCATAAGATGTAGAGTAGCACTAATTTGTTATATTTAGTAAATTAAATTTAAAGTAGAAGACTATAAAATCTAATATACATTAAATATAAATGTATACATTTATTTTACTAAAAAATTAACAAACACAAACAAATATTAATCACAAAAAATATCTTAGCAAAGGGCATATACCTTTTTTATTGCATAGAGTGTACACCCTTTTTACTCCATAAGGTGTATGCATTTTGATTTAAAATTTTAAGATTTTTTATATTCCCTCCAAATAATTCATTTCAAAGGGCATATGCCTTTTTCTAAATAGGGCATATGCCCTTTGCTAAAGAGGGTGTACACGCTTTGTTAAAAATGGTGTGTGCCCTTTAGGCTCAGATCTAATCCATTTACAATTTACCATGGTTTTTCCAAAAAAAAAAGAGCATACATCCTTTGTAAAAAAAATCTCTCCCCATGAATGTCACCTTTTTTGTTCCTAAATTTGTGTATCGACTCTATAAATATTCTTGACAACCTTATTATTGTATGATAATTTATGAAATGGGATAGGGATTCATGTGAAATAATCATTTATTTCAAATTATATTTTGAAAATTCATATGACATAATTGAATGGCCTTTTATTTGGCTAGTTATTTATCTCGATAGTCCAAAATTTGTTCATAGATGATTTTGCCTATACCTCACTATTAATGGTCTCAAATCTAACAATATTTTCCCCCAACATTCCATCCATCATGGTTTCCCTCTTACTCTAGCTCTGTATGTTCTTTATGCAGAAGCTTTAAGATATCTTCTTGCCTCTAGAGCTAAGATAGATCTTGTTCAAAGAGTTATTTTACCCGACTAGTCTTCTCAACTCATTAGTGGTCACTTTGTTGATGATACTTTCCTCACCTTTGAAGAACAAGATTTATTTTCTAAAAATCCATGAAGTTTATGGATATTTTTTGTCTAGCCTTTGGGTCTAGTTTGGAATGGAGTAAAACTCAATGTTTTAGACAAAGCATGATGCATATGCTCGAGTGTTTTCTCCATTTCAAGTACAAATGGATTAGTAGAGAAGAACAATTCAAGTTTTTAGGCACCCCCCTTTCCTTTGATAGTTATCCTATAGAGCTTTGGCAATACGTAATTAACCATGTTGAAAATAAGGTTGAATTTAAGTTACCAAACCTCTAGATGCTTAGTAGATAGATTCTAAGTTTGCACTAAAATCTTGATAACTATCCATGTTTATTACTCTCCCTACTGGGCTCCCCTTAATGAGTCCTATGATAAATTGGTCAAAATTCTCAGGGATTTCTTCTATTCTAATACCAAACAAATGAGGTGATTCAATCATGTTACTTGGGACATTTGCTTCCTCCTTCATGATAAAGGTGCGATGGGAATTATTTATATATATAGGAAAAGCACAACCTTATATGCGAAATGGATTGTTAGAGTCATTGAGGACAATGAATCCTAAAAAATATTGATAAGACATTATATATCCTTTAGATCGCCCCATGGAAAACATTGTTGGAAAAATATTGGCTTCCACACCCTTTTCATCATGCTAGCTCTAGTCAAATTGAAGGTTATTTTGTAGCCAAAAACATATGCAAGGATTTTGAGGTTGTGAAGCCTCATTTGAAATGGATTGGTGATGGTTTTTGTGTTGGTTTATCTTTTAATGATCATATTATATGGTTGTCTCATATTATTACCAATACTAATCCTCTATTGACAAAGTTAGTTGGGATCATAGCTCTTTAAGGTTCTTTAGGAAATGAATTCATACCATTTGAGAGTTGCTCAGCCAAGGATTGGACTCCTTAGTTAGATTTGATTGCATAATTTAATTTTAATAATTCAGAGTTACCTTCTATTCTTAGCATTCAATAGCTTATTGCAAATGTAATGTTACACAATTTGGGCTTTCATCTACCCCACTCATAGTGGAAAGACACGGGAAATTGTGACACCCATTTTAAAAACTATTCCCCATAACTCCTCTATCAAGTTATGAGTCCCTTCTCTTCTACTCTCCACAAGCTCAATAGATGACGAGGCCTTAATTCCTCCCACAAGGCATAGTTTCCTAGACTCCCCTGAATTTGTGCAACTCATCTTGAACCTAAATTAGCCCACTTCCTTTGGTGTTTGGTTTATCAAGGCCATTCACTTAGGGAGTGACTTTTCCATATTGGAATTGCTCAATCCATGTGCTCCACTTGCATGCGCTCAATCCTTCAAACATTTCTGATGGTTTTACCCCAAAGCTCAGTCCATCTGAGAATGGATTCATAACCTTTTTCAACGTTATCAACTTAAGCCCTTCTCTTAATGCCTTGCCTTGCTAGGGGATTCAGCCAATTGGGCAACTACTATTTTTTAAAAATGAAACTCTTTTTTGTTCCAATTGTAAAAACCTAAAAATAATGATTTCTTTAACAATGTTAAATGCTCATCACTTTTCTAATAATAACAAAATTTATGTTATATTGTGACTTGCATGTAAATTCAAGTTTAAAATGAAAAAATTGTCATATAAGTTCATCATGGATCACTGGAAGAGTGCTGCCTACACAATGAGTTGCATCCCACTTAATGGATCAACCCAAGGTCCGTCACCACCACCATTTGCAAGAAGACATAGAAGCCATTCCCACAGTTGTAGCCACTTCTCCCCTCGCTTCCTCAAAGAGAATGGAGGTCTCCCCTTGCACAAAAAGTTTGATACAATTCCCTTTTAGAATATTTCTCCTAATAACACTGCTACTTGATAGATATGACTTTAGACCCCCTAAAACATAATTGGGTGACAACATATCCTCCTTATACAAAAGCTTTTACTTAAACAACTCTGCCACCTAAAGATGATACTTCATCTCTTCCCTCAAGTGCTATGACTTGCTTCCACCTAAAAATGATGCTTCATCTCTTCCCTCAAGTGTTGTGTCTTGTGCTTAATTATCTCATAAATTGCTATATGATTTTGAATATTTTTTTGTTAGTCTAATATGATTTTGAGCTTCACATCTTGTTTGAATTTGTTTACTACTACTTATTTTTTGATGTTGTACGATGAACCCTTCCATGCAAAATCTAAAACTTAAATAACAACCACCTACATTATTATATAATTTTTTTTTTACTTTTATTATTTTATACAATAATATTTAACGACTACTTTATCATGTAATCTTTTATCTATTTATTATTTTATATATTAAAATAATAATAAAAGATTCCAATAATAAAATAAAATTGAATCACATGATAACCCCCCCAAAATAAATAAATAAATAAAATAAAAAATAAAAATAAAAATAAAATTAAATAAATAAATTGATAACACTTAAGATTCATGTTTACCATTAGAAGATAGAGAATTCACTTGCCATCGCACAAATTTGTTTAGGCAGGCTAGAGCACGGGAACTTTAAAAACAAAAATTTAAAATTAAAAAATTAAAAAAGCTACAACCGCAAAAAATATTTAGCTTTGAGAGTCAGAATTTTTTTCACTCTTTAAAATTTCAATTATTAAAGAGACCCTTGAACAAAAAAGTCTCAGTTCATTCCACATTAACATTTAACACTTTGGGCTCTACTTTGGTCTTAGGAATGGATATACTTAAGACGCCATTTTTCATTTCCGCCCTAACTCTGTCTTGCTCGCAGTCGTCTGGCAGCAGAAGTCTTGTATTGTAGGAACTATAGCTTCTGGACGACCAAGATTCCTCGCCCGCCTTGTCTTCTTTACGCTCTGCTCTAATAACCAAAAACCCGTCCTCCACCGACACCTTTACGTCCTCCTTCGACAGCCCGGGCATGTCGAACCTCATTCTCACCTCCGTCTCGTTCTCTGTCATATCCCATGGGGTTCGAACCCTCAACGTATCGTCTCTCGGACGCCGCGCCGGCGTCAACATGAACGAATCCTCAAACAGCCGGTCCATGGTATCCAGCATCTGCCTCATTGTTCTCATGGGGGATAACGGATCCATAAGACCTGAAAAATAAAATACTAGCTCAATATAGGACGACACAGATTCAGATGCAATAAATGCAGAATATAATAGAACCCGAAGGAGGAGGTCTTACCAAAAGGCGAAATTTCTGCTGCCCTGTCCACGGGCTTGGACGTGTTCTGCACTTCCTTTCCCGTTTTCGTGTTTTGCACATCTAAAGTGTGCTCTTTGCTCTCTGCTCTCACCAATAGTCGCCTGGAGTCGGATGGACAACTCAGACTTAATTTAGGCCGCGAAAGCTTGCTAACAGTAAGGTAATTCGTATTTATAGAATTTGACTTGTGAGAAGCGGAAGCGGCTGCTCCACTTCTAGAAGTGACCGCCGTTGCAGGCGTAAGCACGCTAGACATACTGCACGCCATTTTTAGAAATCTTGAACGCCTGTAGCGTTTATCCCCACTGATGGCTAATTAGACGCTTAAAGAAAAGATCAGGTAACCACGAGATGAAACCGTAACGGAGATTGCTGTGCTCTTATAGAGCTCAGAACGATTGCCAAAAGAAGGTCTGGAGAGTTCGAGAAACATCATTTACAGAAATTTGGAGAAGGGTTTGGTGGTTGTGTGGAAAATGGTAGAGATCGAGGGAGGGTTCTCGATGCTTCTTGCCGCGTGGTTAAATTAGGTAGACAAGAATCATATGGCTACTGGCGCCTTCTACTGTCAAGATGGGACCCGTGCCTGGTTTTTTTTTAGGGATAAAGCGATGCAATTGAAGGATCCCGAGAGAGGCGTCGCATTCAGTGGTTTTGGATCGTTGTGAATTAACGTTTCCACTTTTCATTTAAGAATATTTGAAGAAAACGAGATGGTAATTCAGTGCAGTAAAAGGTGGAGTACAGACCTCAGAGTGCAGGTATTTTGAAGGGATTGAAGTAATTCAGTGCAGTAAAAGGTGGAGTAGAGACCTCAGAGTCCAGGTTTAAAAAAAAAAATTGAAGTAATCAATGGTTTCATAGAATATTCTATCGTATGGTTAATTCAATGGAGGCTTTGGGGGGCTCGATGTGAGATTAGGATAGCTCTCCAAGGACATGTGTTTTGATGTTGTACGATGAACCCTTCCATGCAGGGGTTAAATTTGACTTTCGTTTAGACGTTTTTTACCATTTTAAACGTAAAATATTTCCAATTTTTTTGTAAAATTGTAATGAAGGACGGGGATTTTTTTTTTAAAATTGTCATTTTGACGTTCACTTTTAAAAAATGCTCCTTCTAATTTTATATAAGGTAAAGGGACTCCAGTCTCCCGGTCTAACCTCCAGCCCTCCGGCCCCGGAATCTCGATTCCCGACTCCCAGTCCCGGACTCCCGACTCCCCGTCTGTCTCTCCGCCGCTCCGGCCCGATGACACCATAGTACGCGCCGCGTGGGCTCTAGCCTCCAGGCTGGCAGGCATTTGCGTCTTGAGTCTTGACAAATGACAATGTATTATGTGAGTCGTGACATACTGACAGTGACATTAGACATAGAGCTAGCAAGTAGCAGGTTTCGTTAATACTGATTGGACATTGCTTATTGCAGCTTCATTAAAAGTGAACTGTCATTTTAACGTTGCAGCTTCATTAAAGGCAGTCGATGAATGGCCGATCTCGTGCCATGTAGGTGCCCAATGCCCAGTGCCCTTTTAAACTATTCTCAGCGAGTCAGCATCATGTATGGGTTTTGCGGCTTTTCCTGCTAGGCTGCTAAATATATATTAAATTTCCACGGACTCCACCTCAGCAATGAGCATTGATGAATTGCTGGGTAGTTGAAGAGGGTTGGTGACGTTGGTATTTGACTCTTTGCCACTGCCTGGTCATTCCATAATTTCCATTCCAATTTCGCCCCAAATTCCAATTGCAGCCCGTAGCTTGCAGCGTGTGTGACAGCATTTGACAGTGAGACACTGAGAATATATGGGCCGCGGTAGAATAAGGTAGCAGACTAGCAATAGTAGTGACAGGGTGACAACATTGCAAAAGTATTCCAGGGGCCAGACTCCAGTACCCATTTGAAAATTGCATTGGCTTTTTATGTAAGTATCTAAACTTGGTTTTTCATCTCATAGTTTATTTTTTCGTATTACTTAGCTTTGGCTTTCATTATGTTCTGAGAATCATTATTGCCAATTTGCCACTTTAGTTAAATCATGTTTTTCTAGTTGCAAATTACAATACTAGTTTTGATCATAAAAACTTCATTTTCCATCTATTTAGGTAAATATTTGTCCTATTGTGAAGCACCTGTAGTCTTGTCACTTATTTGCCAATCACATTGTCCCTTAGTGTTTGTCCTTATTTTGCATACAGTGCGTGTTAACCCTTGTTGGCCACCCTGAAGTTCTGAACAACAAAATTAGTAGAGTTGCAAGTTGCAACCTGTGCTACTCTACATTTTTTGTTTTAAATGCATTTTGTTTTGTTACATGTTAGATTTTAATATAATAGCTTCTAAGTTTATTTTTAATAGCTTTTAAATGTATTTTTATAATTAATAAAATGGTAACTTTCAATCCAAAAATTATGATAATGAAAATATATAATGAAATTATAGTAATTTTTAATTTAATTAAAAATCATAATAATAATTAATAATATTTTATTAATATGTATAAATTAATTAAGAATCATTATATTCTATTAATAAATATAAATTGATAATTATTAATAATCGAAAATAATTAACGATATTTCATTAATATGTATAAAATGAAAAATATTCAAATAATATTTACAAAATCATAAATTGAAATTATAATACAAATATTTAATTAATATTAATGAAATCAACAATATTTCATTAATATGTATAAATGAATTTAAACTAAAATTATAACTGAAATATTTAATTAATATTAATAAAATAAAAAAACTAAAATTGTAATATAAAATTTAATTAATATTAATGAAATTAACAATATTTTATTAATATGTATAAATGAATTCAAAACAAATAATCATCATCTATACAATATTAAAAAATGACATCTGAAATTATTTATATTCTAAAATAAATAATTTTAACTATAATCATTAGGGCTTTATTGTATTAAATAAATTTTACATTTAATTGTATATAATTACATTTAATATTTATATCTTATTGATTTTGTTATTTGGTTTGTACAGGTGGTATATAATTTAAAATGTCTCAAAATAAAAAAAATCAGTCTTCAATTAGAAAGTTTTTCCCATGTTCTGGAACATCAAGAGCTTCATTGCAAGAGGATCAAAACTTTGATTTAAATGAAGAATTAAATATATTAGGGTGTAATGATGAGTATGGTGAAGAATTTGAAGAGGGGGAAGCTTCAACAAAATACAAAAAAAGGGCTAGAGTAAAAAGAGTGTTTAGAGATGAATGGAAAGTTAAATTTAAGTGGTTAAGATGTGCAATGCATGAAGGGAAAACAGTTATGAAATGAATATATTTTGAAGCACACAAATCTGTGGGACCATGGGGCACTGGAACTGGATGTACTACTTTGCAACATGATGCAATAGTTACTCATGCAGATTCAAATATCCATAAAATTTCACAAGTAAAATGGATATGTGGAAATGAAGGGAAAGCAAAATCAATTCTAGAACACATTGCAAACTTTGATGATACTAATAAGGAAAAAATCATCACAGCTATGAAATTAGTTTATTGGGTTGTGCAAGAAGACTTGCCTCTCTCAAAATATGAGTCCCTTTGCTCTCTTGAAATGTATTTAGAAACACGAAACATGCCGAAAAGTAAGGACTATAAATCTTATACAAATCATATGGCTAAAAATGATTTTCTTTTTTCCATATCTAAGTATCTTGAAGAGGAACAAAGTGAAAAAATGCTAGATAGTCCATTGTTCTCTTTGATGTTGGATGAAAGTACAGATCGAAGCTTAGAGAAACACCTTGTGGTTTATGCTACGTTTCTAGACTCAAAAGGGTTGGGGCCACCTATTTCACAATTTCTAAAGCTCATAAATGTGTGTGATGGAAAAGGGAAAACAATCTATGAGGCAATATGTGTTTTGATGAAAGAAAGGGGTCTTTCAAATAAGAGATTGATAGTAGTTTCTATAGATGGTGCTTCATCAATGGTGGGGAGTGAAAATGGATTCATTACTCTTTTAAAAAAAGATGTACACAATCTTATGGGTATTCATTGCATTGCTCATCGTGAGGCTTTAGCTGCATCAGATGCTGCTAAATTTTTTTCTGAGTTGATGTTTGTTGAAATTTTGGCAAATAAGGTATATTCTTGGGTCCAAAATTCTACTAAAAGACATAATGAACTTATTGCTCTTCAAGAACTCATGCAACTTGAAACACTTCAAGCTCTTCAAATTCATGGAGTTAGATGGCTCTCAAGAGGACAAGTTATTGAAAGACTTATTGTGTTGATGCCTCCATTGTTGACTTTATGGAAAAGTGAGAAGAGAGACTCATGGTATGATAAGGATATGATCTTCTCATTACAATTTTTCTTGCATATGCTTGCAGATATATTGTGTGAAATAAACAATTTGAATAAAAAATTTCAAGAAGGGAATGTGGATGTCACATCTTTAGGGCAGCCATAGATACTACTATACAAACTTTAAGCAGGTGGTTTCTAAGGTCCAACACTTTTGCAAATGGTACAAGTTACTTGTCTAAATTTTTAGAGAGCTCTAAATATGGTTATTTAGAGATTATTGATCAAGATGGACACATTCATAGGCATGAATTACAATTTGTGGCAATTTCAAATGTGCGTGATGATTATGTTGATCCACCAAAATAGAGAATGAAGCCTTACATTGATGGTTCATTAGAGAGCTGCAAAAAACTTGCTAAAGAATATGTTCAAAAATTTATAGATTGTTTAAATGAAAGTTTCCCAGATATTTCATTTTTCAATTCTATAAAGTTGTTCAGCCCTTGTCATTATTCAGAGGATGCACATACTAGAGAAGAAAATTCAAAGCGGTGGCTTCTTAAAATTTTTGAACACTTGCAACATACTTTATGTGAGGGAGAAAAAGATTTCTTTGATTTTGAATGTTGTTTAAAAGAGTTGTATAATTTTGTTGATACTCTTCGCTTCAGTTGTGAAGGATTCCGCATGAAGGAAGCTTGGAGGGTTTTTTGTGCTACAAATTCACATACAAGCTTTCCAAATATGACAAGACTATGGCAAGCAATACTTACCATCCCGGCAAGTACATCAACATGTGAGAGAGGATTTTCAAGACAAAATATAATAAAAGATATACGGAGAACAAAACTCTCATTGGATACATTGGATGCCTTGATGCGAGTTTCATTGATAGGTCTTGATATATCAATGGTGGACTGGGACAGGGTTTATGAAATTTGGAAAGATGTCAAACAAACAAGGATTTAAAATATCTTAGAATGTTCTATGTGAACATATTTATAATGGTATTGTATTTCATATGAACCAATGAACACTCAAGTTTTTGCTTACACTACTTTTTTAATAGTATTTTTTCAAGTCAAAATTGGTGGATATATGTTTGATTTTTTTGAAGATATACATTTGAATTTTTTGAAGATATACATTAATTTTTTTTGTAAAGATGAAACTAGTGCAAATCGCAAATCCATTCTAGAGTTGTATTCTACAACTAAGGTTATCTTCGTATCATATTTCCAACATGTATTTTAAGTCTACTTCACCAAGAATCTTCTCTCAAATAACATTTATAATATCTTGATTTTATGTTGATGGTCTCAAAGAGTATGCTGCGAGATTTTTAGTGCATTTATAGGTCTGCCATATGAAAAATTGAGTTGAAATAGTCAAGTATTAAATATATTTGCAAAATTGTGACTATGGCATTGAATATATTTGCAAAATTATGACTCTGGCTATGAATTTCATACTGTTAACTATAATTTGTTCTTAAGTTTTTTAGAGACCATTACTTGTGTTCAAAGGACCTATTTGTGTTTGTTGCTTATCGACTGAAAAATTACATGAAATCGAGCATGTCAAAATATTTACCCGGCAAGTTGAATTTTCTAATTAATAAGATAATATTTCCATAGTCCATTGATTGCATTAGAGATTTTGTGGAAAAAGTAGAATTATATATATAGCGTATTAATTAGTAGAAGTGGAAAATGACATAAATACTGAGGTTGAGACCTAATCCCAATGAGCAGCAAAAACAAAATTGGACAAGGATGGAAAGAACAGATCACCGCGATGATCATAATGGATATAAATAAAAATTTTGGAATGTGTGAGAACCCCAAATCTTATCACGAAAATCGGGCTACTTGTTAATTCACTCCACTCCAAATTCAAGTGCAAAACTTTCATTCGTTTGTTGGATTGCTGAGAGAATTGCATTGGAAGGATGTATTGGAAAGAATTTTTGATGCTTAGAAATCAGAAATAAAAAAGATTTCCATACCCAGCTCGGCTCTGATGTTCTGATGATCATACAAAGGATCACCATAATCAACATGCTTGATATCTACACTTTCATTTTTGGCCCTATTTTGTTGCACTGCTCCAGCCACGATTTCATTGCTTGAATCATAATGCCTCTTATAATAAGTTTGAGGGGCAGGTGACTGGTTTCTCACTGATCATAGATGGTTTTGATCCTCCTTATCACCACATCTGTAGTTATTATGAAACTTGAACTTCTTGTAGCTGGAAACACCTTTCATGTCTCTGGTGGGTTAAACTCAAACACTGTGAACTTTCAAGGGCTCAGGGGTGGGATTATGATCATCTGATTCTTGGAAAGAAATTAATATTTTCCAGATTGGGTCCAATTTAGGCTTGTGATTGTCATCTGGAACAAGAAGAGAGTCCCTAAGTGGCCACAAATCTCCTTTCTAATAACAAACTGTCGGGAAGGATACCTGGCATTCTTGGAAGGCTTTTCCATTTGATGGAACTACAAATGGGTGGAAATTACTTTTCAGGCCTTGTGCCACCAGAGCTTGGTCAACTTACAGGCTTGCAGATCACTTTAAATTTTAGTTGGAACAGGCTTTCAGGGCAGATACCAGCCGAATTAGGCAACCTGAGTTTGTTAGAATCTATTTATCTCAACAACAATCAATTTTTTGATCAACTTCCTCCTTCATTCGCAAAGATCTCGAGTTTGATAGTATGCAATGTTTCTTACAATAACCTTACTAGGCCATTGCCCAATATAACTATATTTCAAAAAATGCCTACTAGCTGTTTCATTGAAAATTAAGGGCTCTGTGGAGGACCTCTTTCAGATGCATGTCAACCATTATATTCATGGCAACTTGTCTTGCGTCTTGAAGAAAGTAAAACATCAATGGGGCACATTGTGGCCATCACTGCTGCAGTCATAGTCAGAACTTCGTTTGCTATTATTGTAAGCATTTTTTGCTTTTTTAGGTAGCTAGTGCGTGTGCTTGTCCTGTTTGAAGACCAACACTCTGTTACTTCATATGTTTATTTTTTTCCAAAAGAGGGCTATACATACCAGGACCTAGTAAAAGCCACAAATAATTTATCTGAGGATGTTGTGATTGGAAGAGGAACATGTGGAACAGTGTATAAAGCAACCATGTCTTCTGGAGATTTGATTGCAGCTCTCTTTCTTCTTGCAGGTTTCACAGCCTACCGTTCTCAAAAAAATGGAGCTTCCAAATCCTTGTTGTTGAAGCAAGCCAAGAAGATATCCTATTGACAGTGCATCAGCAACCATAAGAATGCCTATAATATATTACATGCCTTAAGGCTTAGATAAACCAATACTAATATGTGAATACAAGTCAATAGGGCAAAACCAAAGTCAGAATACTCATAAAGCCAATATCATGAGAATTGTTGACCATTTTTTGCCCAACAGGCCAAAAAAATTGGTCCCCTCCTGTCCCTGCTATTTAGGCCGTTTCATTTTTTTGATTTTGCATGAATATGTTCATTTCTATGGACTCTGCAAAATTTCTACAGACTTGCAGGTCTATATCTATGGACTCTACAGGTTTTGGATATCTACAGACTCGACAGGTTAGTCCTTTGACACGTGGAGAATCAGTTCAAAGAGTTCTAGGTTTTACAAAGCTTCTTCGGGCTCTGGTCTGAATAAAATCACAAGAAAATTTGGCGTCTTTGAACCATTGAACCCGTTCAATGCCTAAGTTCAACGCTTGGTTCAATCGGTTCAAGTTCAACGCTTGGTTCAATGCGCTAGTTCAAGGCTTGGTTCAACGTCATTGGCGCATAATGGTTCAACCGTTGAACCGATTGAACCATTGAACCGGCTTTGGTTCAATGGAAAAGGTTCAACGTCAACGGTTCAATAGAGTCCATCGGCCTTCATAACTAATTAGTGCGCTTAGGTGAAACATTGAACCAAATTTTGGTTCAACGGGTTCGGTTCAAAGGAAAATTTCAATGAAGAGGTTTGTCGGTCTTGGTTCAACAGGGAATCGGTGCGCAATGGTTGAACCTTGAACCAAATCTTGGTTCAACGGGCTTGGTTCAACATGGAAGTTCAAGCGGCTTAGTTCAAGTCAAAGGGTTCAACGTTTGGTTCAATGAAAAGTTCAATGGAAGGGTTCAAAGGTTCATCGGCGCGCACTCGGTTGAACCATTGAACCATTGAACCTTTTTGGTTCAACGGCTTGGTTCAACAGGACGGTTCAATGCATGGTTCAAGGGTATGCCCTTGAACCAAAGGGTAGTCAATAGTCAAATGACCTTTTTAGAGGGCTGACACTTTGATGATTTCAAAGATTTGGGCACTTCATAATAAAGGAATGGGCCGAATAGGATTCTCGTAGACAATTTGTCTGTAGAAATATGCGGTCAAAGCTCAAAGTCAAAGCAAAAGAATTTCCGCAGACATTTTGTTCGCAGAAAATACAATGAAGCCACAAGACCTAGGGAAATTGACTCGGGGAAATTGTCTGCGGACAAATTTACCCACGGGAGCCCTGGAGGACTTAACGAAGGTAGAAAAGCCCAGGTTCTTGAGGAGATGCCATGTGGACCCAATGATGGCCGCGAGGCCATCAAATTTAAAAGAATAGAATAGCCGTTGATATTCAAAGCATGACGGTCGTAGAAGTGTCAATTTTAGCAAAATGGAATAACCGTTTGTTTTCAAATGGGAAGCGCTAGCCAGGAAGGAGCTCAGAATGTAGCAACCCGCCAGTATGTTTGCCCAAGGGGCCAAGCAGCTAGAAAAGACAAATTCCAAGTGACAAGCAGAGTGACAAGGCAGGGAGCAGTCAAGCAGTCCAAGTGGCATAAACAAAGCATTTTTATCGCCTGATGGCGTGAACAACAAATGGACAAAGCGACAAGCAAGGAATGAGTGAGCAGTTTGTCCAACTAGCACTAATTGAAGAAGCGACTTCGGCAGGTGAGATATACCAGTGAATTGACCATTTGGAATGATAGCGGCTAGTAGTGTAACCGTTTCCTCTGTCTCACATTAAATGGGAAGGCAAATCGTGTAAGTCACCCAAGCAGGAAATGTAAGTCTTGAGCAGGCAAAATGAATAGTCCAATTAATTCCTTGAGCGACTTGTTCTCTTCATGAAAGGACACGTATGCCACTTGTAAAAGGAGTGCCAAGTGGGCCTCTTTGCTTCTCACATATATTGTGGACTTGTTCATTTGTAATGATCTCTTTTCATGAATTTTACAAAGCGCAGCCCTGCTAAAATTTCTACCTGAGTCTATAAACATAGTTTTTTACCTCTTATTGGATAGATATTTTGTGTGTCTTGAGTGTTGATTTGTGTTCAATCATTGTCTTTGATGCTCTCACAGGTTCAACACCAACACACTAGTTATCTACAAGGCCCCATCTGCAGCTGATAGGAGAAGATTTCTATTTTGGAGTGCAGAACAGAGAGGATCATCTACATAGTGCTTCTCACAACACCTTTGGTGAACCTCCCTTTTTTTTGTATCTTTCATTTCTACCTCCCTGTCAAGTTTGCAGATTGTTTCTTCTGTCAAGGGTGAAGCGTATAAGTGTGTTTGTCTGATTTCGAGAGTGGATGTGAGAAGGTCATCTTATTTAGATGTATCACCTCTTTAGAGTAGTTTATTTTCTTGTATTTTCCTCCCTTTTCATTCCCCCCAGTCCATATAGCTCTATATATCTATGCCTGTATGTATTTACACTTACTGAAACAAACAATGATACATCAAAGGGAGCTAACCCTTAACTAGAGACTCTCCTCCCCTGCTTCGCCGTCCCACAGGCGAGAGAGGAGTTTCCATGTTGTGAGGAGAAGGCAGGAACCTGTTTTCTTGCCACTGGGTGCAATTTCCTGCGTCAACAAGAATCTCAAGGGAAATTTTCGAGTTTAAACCCTCCGGAACCATTCCAATCATTACAGATAGTTCGTGGGTAACAGACTCTGCTGAAGAACTATGCACTTGACACTTCTGTAGTTGGAAAGAAGGATTCTTTATAAGAATTTGCAAATAGACAATTTGCATAAAGACAGATTTTCCAATTGTTCAACGCTTGAGAAATATCCATCTTGAGAGTTGTTCAGGGTTCCCCATCACATGAACAATAAGTTTAATTAAATTCTATATAAAACTATGAAAGTCAAAAATGATAAATGAACGTTACGTGCAAGGTGACATTATCTTAAAAACCGTCACAAAATTTTTTCTTGACGGGCAAGGGTGACCGTCAAATTTAACCCTGCTTTCATGTGAAGTCTAAAACTTAAATAACAACCACCTACATTATTATATAATTTTTTTTGTACTTTTATTATTTTATACAATAATATTTAACGACTACTTTATCATGTAATCTTTTATCTATTTATTATTTTATATATTAAAATAATAATAATAAGATTCCAATAATAAAATAAAATTGAATCACATGATTACCACCCCCCCACCCCAAAATAAATAAATAAATAAAATAAAAAATAAAAATAAAAATAAAATTAAATAAATAAATAAATAAATAGATAACACTTAAGATTCACGTTTACCATTAGAAGATAGAGAATTCACTTGCCATCGCACAAATTTGTTTAGGCAGGCTAAAGCACGGGAACTTTAAAAACAAAAAAGTCTCAGCTCATTCCACATTAACATTTAACACTTTGGGCTCCACTTTGGTCCTAGGAATGGATATACTTAAGACGCCATTTTTCATTTCCGCCCTAACTTTGTCTTGCTCGTAGTCGTCTGGCAGCAGAAGTCTTGTATTGTAGGAACTATAGCTTCTGGACGACCATGACTCCTCGCCCGCCTTGTCTTCTTTACGCTCTGCTTTAATAACCAAAAACCCGTCCTGCACCGACACCTTGACGTCCTCCTTCGACAGCCCGGGCATGTCGAACCTCATTCTCACCTCCGTCTCGTTCTCTGTCATATCCCATGGGGTTCGGACCCTCAACGTATCGTCTCTCGGACGCCGCGCGGGCGTCAACGTGAACGGGTCCTCAAACAGCCGGTCCATGGTATCCAGCATCTGCCTCATTGTTCTCATGGGGGATAACGGATCCATAAGACCTGAAAAATAGGAACGAAAGGACACAGATTCAGATACAATAAATGCCGAATATAATAGAACCCGAAGGAGGAGGTCTTACCAAAAGGCGAAATTTCTGCTACCCTGTCCACGGGCTTGGACGTTTTCTGCACTTCCTTTCCCGTTTTTGTGTTTTGCACATCTAAAGCGTGCTCTTTGCTCTCTGCTCTCACCAATAGTCGCCTGGAGTCGGATGGACAACTCAGACCTAATTTAGGCCGCGAAAGCTTGCTAACAGTAAGGTAATTCGCATTTATAGATTTTGACTTGTGAGAAGCGGAAGCGGCTGCTCCACTTCTAGAAGTGATCGCCGTTGCAGGCGTAAGCACGCTAGACATACTGCACGCCATTTTTAGAAATCTTGAACGCCTGTAGCGTTTATTCCCACTGATGGCTAATTAGACGCTTAAAGAAAAGATCAGGTAACCACGAGATGAAACCTAACGGAGATTGCTGTGCTCTTATAGAGCTCAGAATGATTGCCAAAAGAAGGTCTGGAGAGTTCGAGAAACATCATTTACAGAAAGTTGGAGAAGGGTTTGGTGGTTGTGTGGAAAATGGTAGAGATCGAGGGAGGGTTCTCGATGCTTCTTGCCGCGTGGTTAAATTAGGTAGACAAGAATCATATGGCTACTGGCGCCTTCTACTGTCAAGATGGGACCCGTGCCTGGTTTTTTTTTAGGGATAAAGCGATGCAATTGAAGGATCCCGAGAGAGGCGTCGCATTCAGTGGTTTTGGATCGTTGTGAATTAACGTTTCCACTTTTCATTTAAGAATATTTGAAGAAAACGAGATGGTAATTCAGTGCAGTAAAAGGTGGAGTACAGACCTCAGAGTGCAGGTATTTTGAAGGGGTTGAAGTAATTCAGTGCAGTAAAAGGTGGAGTAGAGACCTCAGAGTCCAGTTATTTTTAAAAAATTGAAGTAATCAATGGTTCCATAGAATATTCTATCTTATGGTTAATTCACTGGAGGCTTTGGGGACTCGATGTGAGGTTAGGATAGCTCTCCAAGGACATGAGAGAGAGAGATATAATGTCTAGTTTTAGTTTGTCATAACATATGCTCTATTTTATTTGTACTTTCTAATTTTTTAAAATGTGATTTTTATATTTAAAAGTATATATGATTTTTTTGAGTGAATTTATTAATAATTTTAAGTATAAAACATATGCATAATTTTTAATAATAGATATAATTATTAATTGCTTTTTTTTATTTTTTTATTAAATAGTGTATTTATATTAATATAAATAATGATATAATATTAGTTATTAAAAAGGTGGAAAAAGTCACCTTATGGATATAGTCAAAATGAGGTAAGAAACTCTTAAAAAGATTAAAACCAATACAAGGTCAATAATGATTACAAAAAAAAATCACATTAGATTATCATGAGTGCATAACAACAAAAAAAAATGCACGCAAAAGTACATGTAATTAAAGAGAATAATTATGCTGCAATAGCAAACATGGGGGTTGGAGAAGGTGAATCCTATGGCTTGTCACCCTATCTCCCTTGAGTAGGGGGCTCTTCATCCACATCTACGAGATCCCAACCATCATTCTATTGAAGATTATTAGTTTATTCATTGTGCCGATCAGAGAAATGGCAAGAGCTAACCACGAATACTTGTCTTGCGAGGAAGGGCCCTAATGCCTTCCATCACCTCCACCTTTGGTAGAGTCATTAGGTCAATCATGCTATGGAGATGACCAATGATGGGATGGCCGATGAAGAGAGAGGCCCTATCCCAGTTTCTAGAACACTATCGGTGCATACTATACCCTCACCTACAAGGATGTGATTGTAGACATGGAAGCTCTAGAGGTTCAGGCTAACTACACATGGGGCATTCCCCTAATGATCAAGCAAACATTGGAGGTGGTTAAGTTTCAAAAAAAATTTATGAGTCTGACTTTAAATCTAGAGAGTAGCGTTAGAAATGATAGTATCTTTGTTAGTAATAGAAAAATTAAGTTCCATTTCCTTATGATTAAAACAAACATAATTTATAACTTTCAAGATTTGAAGAAGATATCAACATGAAAAATATTCCAAAATCTATTGTATCTTGTAAGAAGTAGGGCAGATTCTCCCAAGAGAGCCATCTTACATGTAAAAAACTCAGCACTGAACAACTGAAAAAGGGTATGAATCCATTGCCATGCAGTTTGGGCATGGGCATAAAACTAAACAAGATGCTTAATTGTCTTGGGTTGATGACATGGTAGGTAAATGGTATTTGAAACCCCCATGTACTTAAGCCAGTCACCCACATGAAAACACTAATAGAAAATACACCAAAGAAAATGATCCTTCTTAGGCTCAATAAGGAGTATCCCACATGGTGGAAAACCTTCTGGACTGGACCACATGGTTGGACCGAAGGCTCCATTGGTGATTGAGATTACTATCTTTAATATATTTGGGATCTAAAATATTATTCTCCAAATGAGGAGAAAAATGAATAAAAAGAGTGGTCGTAGGTCAATGCCAATCCTTCCACCAGGGAGTAAGTGAGTTAACTCCAACCTTATGGAGATACTCATCAAACATGGAGCCTTAAATCTATATAATAGACTCAACATATGCATTGATTAATTTAAATTGATTTTGAACCAAATGCCAAGGAAGCTAAGAATGGCTCACTTTATAGAAAAGATCCTCAATATTTTTCACACCTTTTTTGAAAACCTTAAGCTTTTGATCCAAGGGACCAAAGCAAAGGGAAAATTATAAAAATTTAGACATAGAGACCACCAAAGGAATGAAAATTAAGAGAGACCATTCCTATAGCCCTCCCCCACCCAAATGCGATGCAATTTGAGTCTCTCCCAAGCTTTCCAAATGCTTTGAATAACAAAAGTACCATTAATTTTAACAGGAACATGGGTGATGAGAAGAGTATGCAACTGAAGGCCTTGCCATGCACGTCTACCACAAGGAAACCCCTGATAAATATAGTAACAAAGAAATATATTCTAGGATTAATCACCTTCCAATCCTTGAATAACCCATTTAATGCTGAGACCAAAAAATTGAAGCTTAATATCTAGGAGACCGAAACCACCTACTTCTTTAGGCCGACAAAATAATATCTCACAAAACTCTATGAAAGCCTTTATGACCTTTAGAATTGGCCTAGAGGAAATATTTTAGAAGATCTTCTAATCTAACAAAGGCAACATTAAAATGATCCTAATAGGAAGAGTAATAAACATGCATAGCTTCCAACACCTTGGAGCAAATTTGAAAACTTATATGCTAAGGATAAAGGTTATGTGATCCAAAAAAAAAATTATTCACAATCGTTTGAACCACATAGGACCATAGTTTATCTCGAGAGGCCTAAAAATCAAAAGGAATGGCATGGAACTTAAACTGAACACTTGGAATAAGTCACTACCATTGATATCCCTCCACCCAAAGGGGCTTGGGAGAGAGAAATTGATGATAACATTGCATTTTTTCATTTAATAGAATTTACCTAGAGGAAAAAAAATCTAAAGACAACCCATAGCATTCTTAACTGAATCTTCCTCTCCCTGGAGATTGAGAAAAAAATAATTGGCAAAGTGACCATTTAATAGTTGGCGGTTAGAATTAGGGAAAGAAATGCATTTCACCAAGCCTCTAGAGGCATAATTAGATAACATATAGCTAAACCCTTCAACTACCAACACATAAAGTGAAGGAGCTAAAGGACACCCTTTCTTGATAGATCTATGAAACTCGAAATGAGAGGAATAGGCTCCATTAATAGTAATACACACCCAAACATCTTGAAAAAGCATATCAACCACCTGAACAACCATGGGACCAAAACTAAGATCTTAGAGCATAGATAAAATAGAAGGCCACTCAATGCTATGATAGGCCTTATCGAAGTCAATCTTGACAAAAGGGGCCTTTTGAATAGAGACCCAAGCCCATTCCATGCCTTCCCAGATAACAATGATGTTGTCAAGAATATATCTACCATGCCTTCCATAAATTAATGTTGTCAAGGATATATCTATGTTGGATAAATCATGTTTTATCAATTGTATCAATTAAAGGAAGGAGATGCTTAAGTGTGAGAGCCAACACCTTAGCAATCATCTTATAAGAGACACTAAGAAGAGTAATAGGTCTCCAGTTAGTAATAACCTTAGAATCACTAGCCTTAGGAATAAAATTGATGTTACCTTGACTTATGAGAGGTCCCAAATAATTCATCAATATCACTTCATAATAGACATTGTAGAGATATGAACCCATAATATCCCTTAATTTTTTTTATAGATCTCACAACAAAAACCATCAATGCCTAGGGATTTATCAGTAACCATTTACATAACTATTTATTTAATATCATTTAGGGTTAGAGGCCTATCATAGGCAACCCACTGAGCATTAGAAAATTTACAAGGGATAGCTTGAAGGCATTGGGCAAGAAAATATTCACACTCTGGGGAATTAAGCTAAGCCAAGAAAAAAATATGATAATAGAGAATAAAATCCTGAAAAATGTCAGGGAGTATGGTAATTCTAGGAGATCCCTCCTTGATAGCTTTGATTCCCTAAAAACCCCTTCTAGAATGTAAGAGAAGAAAGTTTTCCTTTTTCATCTTGTCCGCAATTTTTAGCCAATGCATCCAAGATTGAAGTTGAGCCCTTCTAGCTTTGTAGGCCTCATCAACTTGCATCTTATGACTCCAAAGAGATACTTGGGTTTATAGATGCAAATTGAAAAGAGATTCTTCAAGCTCCTATGATACCCATATGTATTCAACGTTTGTAGCAATATGAAGACACTATCAAAAGAGAGAGGCTTTCTTACCTTAGACATGAAGAAAGGTGTATTATGAGTAAGATCACCAATCCACCACTGTATTTAACTAAAGTCCCCATTAGTTCTAGGAACCAAATTCCAAATTCTAACAATGTGCCTAGCAATTATCTAATTCTTAAGACAAGCATTATTGAGATAGAACTAGGTTTTAACAAGCCTCACTTGAGTGGTATACCACTCAATATTGAATCAAATAGGATGGTGATATGATAATAAGGTGTTAGAGAGAACATAAACCAACCTATCTTGAACAAGAGTAAACAATAAGAGATCTTGTTCAACAAACAAAACATGGTCCAAACATTTAAGAACTCGATCCTCTCTTTATCAAAAATTGGACCAAATAAACCAGGGAGAGTATGAGTCTTTTCTCTAGTGGTGGTTTAGATCAAACACATTGAGCTTGTTACACATTTAAAACCATGCCTTCCATTCACTAGCACACCAACTAATTGGAAGATAACCAGCCTTGTCCTCAGGAGATTCTACCATGTTAAAATACCCATAAAGGATCTAGTGAACATCTCGAAGAGTGTTTGTCAAGCATATCCAAAGCAGGATCCATTCCACAACATCATTAGAGTCATATAGATTTACTAACCCAATGATGTGATTATAAAATTCAAATATAGTAAAAAAAATGATGAGTGGAGTTAGATCCCCAAGAAATAATGCATTGAGAAATCTTTGAAGATAATAGAGTGATGACCCCACCACGAATAGACTCATAAATGGTATTTTGAAAAAGGGCCCTTGGACAAATAATTCATGTTACATTCTATAGGAGAAACCAAGAGATATTAACTTATTGCATACAAAGGATTTTCATATTACTAAAATACTAATAATTGTTCCTGAATGTGTGCTTACACGATGGATCAATAGGCCTAGAACATTATAGGAGTAGACTATCATTGGGAAACATAGAGGTTCATGTCATTTTCGTCTATGAGATATTCAAGAGTGGTAAACAAATTGAAATAAGGTTTGTGATTTATAAAGTCCCCAAGCTGGAAAGGTTGTCACTTGTGTGCCATGTATTCCTCCTCATGAGAAGGAGAGGTACTTCTAGAACATCGAAGGACCAATTTATGGTATAGAGTAATGATATTATTCTATTCTTCTAATTAGGTCGCCCTAGGATGTGGTTGTGGGAATTGGGCTTGTGAAGTATCAAAAAAAGTATCCACCACTTGTAGTGTGCGCATAAATAGAGGTGAATCCTTGTTAAGGACAAAAATAATAACTTTGCCAACATGAGCTGAGGTCTTGGGATCCATGATCAGGTGATAAGTAGAAGATTAAGGTTTATCTATACCTCTTTCCAAGTTAATCTTTTTATTAGTGATAATGGTCCAATCATGAACATTTCCATTCTAGGTTCTAGATTCAGGCCTACCCTTTTCATGAGGATTAGGAGGGACATGCACCATTAAGGCACATTCCTAGATTATATGAACTTAGGATTGACACCTAAATTAGGTATTTAGTAAATTGATTTAAATCTCCCACTAATTAAAATAATTGTTCCTAATTTAAATGTCAATAGACTCTTTGAAATCCTAGACTAGATCCACTTCTACACATACCCACTTTTGGGGATGAGACATAGACTTTTTAGCTTGTTTATGGCATATGAAATGCACTAAGGGTTTAATGACTTGGTTAATAAAACCATAGAGAGGCAGAGGTAAGCCAACAAACTTGAACCAAACTAGAATTTTCATTTTTTCTTGTTTCAAAACTTAAAAGTCTTGAGTCTAAAGAGAAAACGCTACTAACATGTTGTGTATGAATCAAAGACCATGATTAAAAAATGGTTTTGAAATGCTCTAGGTTGGTGAAAATAATTAATAAGAAGCCATTGGTAAGGCTATAGAGTCCTTCCAATTTCACACCATGGCCTTGTCAATAATTATGAACCCACTATTTCAAGAGGATCTTAGGGGGTACTCTTCCCATAAAATAAGCAATCAGAGTGTAATTCTATACAAAATTATGAGATTTTTAAAATTTAGGCAAGTTAAGAGCAATATCAGGTAAGGGAGTGTCTGGGTTAGCACCAATTCCTCATGAAAACCCTTTTAGAATGAACTTCTTCATTTGTTTCAACACCATGATCAATCACATTTGCACTATCTATCCTTGCATCCAAGGATGCAAAGATAGTGGCGATGATCATTTTAAAATAAGTGTACATTCTATTACCCAAAGGTCAAATCATTAATGAAAATAAAAAATAAATGATCAATAAATCTATATCCTACCTAGATCTACGACAGATTGGTAGCATGGCAGAAGGCTGGAGAAAACCTAGAGGCTCATCAATGCATGATTTTTGGGATATGATAGGAATTATTGTTAGAATATTGACTTGTATGTTTCAGTCATGATCTCTATGAATAGTGATTAGTGTATGCATCTAATTCTACTCACCCACTTAATTTGCCTAATTTCATCTAATATTTTATCCATCTTGCCTAATTAATACCTTTGATATATTCCCATGCTAACCTCACCCCTCTCACCTTAAAAATTAATTAGTTCCTAAAATCCAATAATAACCAAATATTCCTTTTTTTAAAATGTCAAAATCCTAAATATTCCCTTCACTTTCTAATCACATGCATCCCAAAGAAAGTCTTGAGAATTCCAATCTCTAAAACTTTCTCCATTTTAGAGCCATCCTCCATTTAAAATTAGAGAGGGAAATTTATCCTTCATATTCCCCTCCAACACCTCTATAAATGCAAGATGACACAATCATTTGGGTCAATCTAGAATCAAAATGCAATCCTATGTTGTCTTAATCACTCTCTCCCATTAACCTTATCTTGATCTTATCATACTTCACAATCCTACAACCCATTCCAGATATTCAATTTATCAATTCGGTCTTCAAGCAATATTCTAGAGTCTTTTGGAAAGGAGATAAAAAGGGATCAAAATGATGGTAATTTTTTTCATTTCCATGACAGATTGCTTCTTCTCTCTAATTCTTTCCATTTTATGGTTATTTAGAGTTTAGATTTGGTTAATAGTGTTTTTGTACTTTTAATTCATTCTATACAAATTTTGGGTAATACATTTTGGCATCTAGAGTGGGACCCCTCCTCTTGATCTCTCTATTTATGCTTGGAGTGTATGAATTCAACTTATAGGTTAGGATGAAAGAAAATTTGTGGCTTCCAATTTTTTTTTTTTGAAATTTACATTTTTATTTTAAAATGTGTTGTTTTTATATAAACTTATCTTTACTCATAACTAAGTTCAATAATATTTTTATGGGTTATGATCACCTCACTCTCAAATTTCCATAACATTTTATAGTTTTGTATTTTGTTGAGTATTGAAGAAGTTATGATAGTTTTAATATTGTTGTTCTAGGTATTTTTTAACAAATTTATGTTTTTTTAATGAAAACATGTGTTTTGATAAATTGATATTCATTCATAAGGAATTTCATGAAAATGTTTTTGGGTTATGAGTATTGCACTCTCGTATTTATTGGACATTTTATGGTTTTGTATTTTGTTATGTATTAAGGAAGTTATGGTAGTTTTAATATTGTTGTTCTAGACATTATTTTGACAACTTTATGTTTTTTATTGAAAATGTGTCGTATTTTGATAAATCGATCTTGACTCTTAAGGAATTTCAAGAAATCTATTTCTAGGTTATGAATATTTCACTCTCAGATTTTCATAATATTTTATGGTTTCATATTTCATTAAATATTAAGGAAGTTATGATAGTTATAATATTGACATTCTAGGTGTTTTGATATAAAAAAGAGTGGTTTTTATGTTCAAAAGTGGTATGGATCCAAAAAAAAATGTGGCACTAACTAAAATCTAATGGATTTCATCATCAATTAAAAATCTCATTTTTTATATTAAAAATTTGTGTACAGGTGATGATGATACTTTTTTAGGTCAACCCTGAAGTTTCCAAATAAAAATTACTAATATTTTTATGCTTATCAAAGTGGTGATTTTAAACTTTGTTTTTGATTCCATCTTATTTTATTTTTTTGCCATACATAAATAAATTAATTAATTAATATTTTTGATTTCCTGAGTGTCACCCGAGGGCTACAGTGGTGTATGTTCTCCTCATGTCCTTTTGATGATTCCTAGAGGACCAAAAACCACTAATATACCCTTCCCATTTTCCTTTCTAGGGTGTAATGCAATCATTTAAGTGACATCCATGTGCTTGTCATTAGATTATAGGGGGTCGATGATGTGGATGTCATCACCATTCACTAGACTACACTCCATATTCTAGGAGAGTATAAATATCAGGACAAATATTATTAGACAATAAAGCATAATTCCCCATAAATGGTTCCATGGAGTGATAAGAATTTTTTCTCCACTATGCAAAGTGGTTAGACACCATCCTACATGGATTTGGGCTTCACATACCTAATGTATATTAGGGACACCCTTAGAGAACATATATATCCTAGAATAAGACCTTAGACCATGAAAAATGACTTGCTTTTAGAGTTAGTATCAGATCTCATAGTAACTATTATGTACAAATGGGGTTAAAAGGTTTGAGAGATTTTATAATGGGTCACCAGCCTATAGCCTCACCCAAGAAGCTATTAGATGATGTAGTCAGTAGGTTACACTTTTGTGTCAATCACTAAATTTAGGTTTGTGGCTTATGTGTGACTTGTGTGAGAGAACTAGTACTGTTTGTGATCCAAAAATCCTAAAACCACCTAAAAACTAAAAATACTAGTTTTAAATTTATAAAAACCTAGTTCTTGTCCCTTTCCCTTAATTTTCATAAACTGAGTACCATCCTACATTCATCTTTACCCATCTATTCATACACACATAAAAACATTACTTAGATACCATACTCCTTTGATCGCATCACCAAAACCTACCCTCAAAACACTTACACTATTTCATCATCCCCATGCAATCACCTCAAGTAAATCAATTAAGTTACTAGAGCTAGTCCCTTTCTACTACATGATATCCACCTTGTTATCACCTCTAACCATCCCATCACTGATTTTATTTCCATATTGATAACACCTATCACCTTATTGGTTTTCAAATTTGGCATTCATCTTCTAATCAACCCGTCACCCTGCCAGATTTGAGATTAACATATGTCATCATCTTGTCATCTTGCCAACTCAAAATTTGGAAATCATTGATTTTCCATCTCTCTATAGATTTAAAACCAACATCTATTGACACCTTTCTAGTCTATGCCATATTTATAGTCCCTATCCTAAAACCCTCATTATTGTCACAAACCAACTCATCACTACTTGTACTTTCATATTACTAGTTCCTATCACTCTGCCTATATTCAAATTCATCATTTATCCTCTTGTCATCTTTTCATTCTATCAGATTTGATATTAACACCCATCATATATCATCTCGTTAACTCAAAATTTGGTAATCATCAATTTCTTGTCACTGCCAATTTGGATCCAATAGTTATTGATATCTTATTAGTATATGTTGTACTAATAGTATAAATACCTAACACACATAACCTAAACAAAGATATATATATATATATATATATATATATATATATATATATATATATATATATATCCACAACTTATTAAATTGGATCTAATTTTATAAGTAACCTTGCTCAAAGGATTCCTACGACATCCACTTGATTCCTTCTAAGTCAATCAATTGCATTAGATAAAAATCTCTTAATACAACAAACATATACTTTATACCTACCACCATAATCTAAATGGCATCCAACACTCGTTCTTGAGCCATTAAAAAATGATAATCATCTAGGCCAACAAACAACCTTTTGAAAACCTTGGGTGAGAAAATTGTTGATAATAAATCAAATTAGAGTGATATGCACACCCCAAGGGGAAATGAGGATAACCCAAATGACTTTTTGGATAATAATAGATCCAAGATCGAATAATATATTCATGACCATCGAGAACATATACTCATGCACCTTCTTGAAATTTAAACCACACTACCCCCTAATTTTAATGTGGACCTTTTGAAGAATCTTGTCTGACTTCAACCTTGTACATCTCAAAATCCTCTTCCCATTGCACTAGAAGAAGAGGAAGACCAAGAACTAGCTGATGTTGAAGAAGAAAATGAAGAACCACACCCTCTACCCACTGTCAATACTAATAAGATTGAAGCTAGTAAGGGAAAGGCTACTCTAGAGAATCAATTCAAAAATTATTATAAGCAAGGTATGTTAGACCACCTCAACCAACTAGCCCAATAATTTAATTCATTAGCATCCCAATTCAATGCTAAAACTCTAAAGCCTAACCCAGCTAAAAGACCCATAACGACCAAATTTTCATCCACCTTTCCTGATCAAAACAAATCAAAACCTACTATCTCCATCTCTAATCCATTGATGGATCCATATTGTGAACTTGAATGGTAAAATACAAAGAAAAATCTTCAGTGCCTTGACACCTAAGCTCACACCAAGAAATATTGGTATGAAGAGTTATTCTATTATCCCTTAGATATGAACATCCTTAAAGTGCCTTTTCCAACACACTTTGAACCTCCTATGTTTAATAAATATAAAGGAAAAGGAGACCCACATGGACATGTCAAATAGTTATTCATGGCATGCCATGAGGTATATTATTGTGATGTTTACATGATCAAACTATTCACTCAAAATATTGGAGGCCCCACTTTAGAATGGTTTATGCAATTGCCAAAAGGATCTGTAACATTATTTGGGGCCCTGACAAAGAAATTTATGAAACATTTATCTTATGATATGGATCATGAAATAACCATGTTAGATTTATATGACACTAAATAAAGAATTGGATAAATTCTAACATCATACTTGTAATAATGGCATGTTCTTTCAAGCTACTACCCTTGTTCAATTCTTGAGAGGGAGTTAACCAAGATATTTATCAATAATCTTAATTTTGAATTGGGCCACCAATTGAAGCTTCATTATATCTCAACTTTTTATAAGATTGTGTAGAAAGGTATTCATATTAAAAAGTCCCTCATTGAAAAATGGATAATTAATATCTATTCTTAGAGGAATAATTACCATCAAAGTAATACCCCTTACAAAAAACTTAAGTTATTCAATACAAATAAAAATGTTGTTGGGGATGGGGTTACTAATTCTAAGCATGTGCAAATGGTTCAGGGCTCTACCTCATTACCAATATCCCAAAACATATCTAATGTTACTATTTAAAGATTAATGCCTAAGGTTGCATCTAAGAAATGATAGTACATAAAATTGGGCAAAATGATAGAGGATGTTTTAAGAAAATTAACAGCCACAAATATGATCACCTTACCATAGATCAAACCTCTTAAAGAAAATAAACCTTGCCTTGATTGGTTTAATGAGAATGAATTTTGTCATTACCATCAAATACATGGGCATGATACTAAGTGATGCAGGAAACTGAGGAATTTGATTAAAGATTTGATTGAAAAAGGGGAAATAAGAAAAGACACAAAAATATCATCTTCCAAAAATCAGCAACTAGGAATTTATCAAAACCCTTTTCCAAAGCATAATCAAATAATAAAGGTGCACTACAAGGCCAAGGACAAGATACATCTAAACATGTTTCTTACCATCAGGTCCCTTATCCCTATACTAATCATGTAGCCACCATTAATATTAAGGCCAAAATACTGGAAGAATCCCAAGACCAATAACATTTTGTCCTCAAAATCAAAGGAACATCCTTCAATTGTGTCATCACCACTCGTAGAGGAAAAATAACTATCTTGGGGGAACCTCCCAGAGCCTCACCTCAAAAAACTCCTCTCAATCTCAATGTCCCCCCAAAAATCTCTAACATTCTTGAAGGAAGCTATAATATTATCTAGCAACTTGAGACGATCCCCACACAAATTTCTATTATGGACCTTATCAAGTCCTCAATAGTCCATCACAACATCATGAATAAAATCCTTCATAAATCTAAGGTGCCTATGAACATTGATGCTAGTCAGTTCTAAGCATTGGTTGGCCACCTATCACAAACCCAACAAATCACTTTTCACCCCCATGATCTTCCACGAGTTGGCCCTAATCACAATTATCCCCTATATATCAAAGTATCCATTGTCAACCACCAAGTTCATTGGGTACTTGTAGACAAAGGGACAATAGTAAATATATGAAATACAAATTTGATCAAAACATTGGGGTACTTAGAATCATATCTTGTGAAAATTTTGATCATCATCAAGGCATATGATGAAAATAAGAGACAATCAACAAACACGATGTATATCCCAATTGTTGTGGAAACTTTAGTTCACCACACCATCATCCATGTTGACCAATTTTATCTTACATATAATATTATTTTTATATGACCATAGATCCATGAGATGCTAGCAATTCCATCCAATCTCCACTAGTGCCCCAAATTTACCTCATTCTAGGATGGAAACAACAATCCAGGTGATGCACAACCTTTCCATAGTTTCCAATTAGAAGGTGAGGACTAGAATATGTACCATCCCACTAAAAAAACCAAACTATATGATCCTACGTCAAATAAATATTCATCTCGAGGATTTATTATCCACTCCATCAATTCCTCCCAAGTCTACCCACATCAAAATTATTTCTAAGGGTTGTGGGGAATATGAATATCAGGCATTCAATGTTGCTAATCTACCCCTATCACCACAAAGTTACAGGTCCCCTACCATGTGGTATTATGGTCGATTTCCTACACATATGGGTTTGCATCATTTGATAAAGTAGAACTATTATTAAATGAAGAAATAAAATGCTTAGATGATTATTAGCTATCTACAAAGGGTTTTGATTCATGTATCTAGAATCTAACATACCCCATAGTTAATCAAATTATTAAGAATCTAGAATTTTCTATGAAAAGAGAACCTAAATTAAAAAATCAAAATTAGTTTTAAGATTTTAAATACTTATATGAACTTTAACTCACCTTGGCATTTTATGGACTATATTAAGCCAATATACTGTATTAGTTGGTTAGTTTTTGGTATGTTTGTGGTGATTAAATCACTCAATCTTTCCAAGTTTATAGGTAAAAATTGATTACATCATCCACCTCTATATATCAATGGTGTAAGTTTACTTGGCTCACTCACACTCACTACTTTATAAGTATGATTGGGTTGCATGGTTGAGATAATTTCAATTATCGGATGGAAGCTCACTTTAGCTCCAAGGTTGGGGGCCAGTTTTGTCCTCCAATATTTATCTATTTATAAACTTTATAGATTTATATTTTTCCTAATCTCATTTTCAATGATTCATAATGACAAATGTAATCTTTTCAAATCAAATTACCAAAAGGCAAGGTGATTACATTGATACACATGTATAATCATAAACCTTGCTCTTTTTCAATTTCAATCATTTCAAAGGATTTCAATTTCAAATTATATACACTAGTTATATATTATAATGTGCTCTTCATTGCAAGTTAGTCACCATCAAATCACTCAATTTGGGCTCATGTGAAGATAAGGTGTGTTACAGACAGCCAAGTATGTATTTATTTTCCTTTAAACTAGAAATTTCATTACTGGATTAAGGGCAGAGGGTAACTTAAACAATATTTATAAATTATATAACATCTTAGTCTTGTACACTTGGAAAATACATATCATGGATACACCCTTAGCTTATAGACCTTCCTGCTACCAAAAGCCTCACATACACTCTCTCTATGCCAAATTATTTATCTCTTAGTCTGACCAATATTATTCTAATGACTTAGACCTTATATCATGATATGAATGTTATAAACTTACTTATCTTCTATCTATGCAAGTTTTAGACCTGTGCTTATTTTTTATATTGAAGGAACATTCCATAAGCCACATTTTATAAGTTATAAGTTAGGTTAATATATATACTCATTTATCACGCATTGCATCCTTATACACACACAAACTAACATGCAGGGGAGAACTACATAAGTCTGAGGCCCTATTCAAAGTATTGGCTATGTATGTAGTGCTCATTGATAGAGGGGTATATGAGGCAACTTGACATAGTGTGACTATGAGGTAACTCAACATCGTGTGACCACTAACTCATTTTATCAAAGCCCCTATAAAGATGAAGAATAAGGGTTTTACTATTTGAAAAGGAACAATAGACCATGATCTAGATCTAAGGACACTAGAGTGAAGGTGACATAGAACCCAAAATACTATATGTGGTTACATATATATATATATATATATATATATATATATATATATATATATATATATATATATATATATATATATATATATATATATATATATATATATATATATATATATATATATATATATATGTATGTATGTATGTATGTATATTAGGTATTCTATACAATGCACCCATGTATAGGTTATATACAAGTGTCAACACAACATTCCAAGGTTGACATAAGCATCCAAAGTCATAAAAGTGCTTAATCTAGATAATGACAATTGATCCAAAATCTAATTATAGACTTATTCTTTCCTGTTCTAGATCTAGATATGTATTAGCATTAGAATGAGATAAGTGTATTGTTCTCATTATCATTTCAATATATAGCATAACTAAAATTTTTATTCTTAGTTTATCTTAACATAATAAATTTGGTGTATGTTTATCCGAGTTTACAAATTAATTAGCCTAATTTAGAGACAATATACCATCCTTGTGTCCTAAGATACCTATACCCCTTTAACCCTAAATTCCCTAATCCATATTTTAGGTTTAATCAATAGGATAAAATGGAGATGAATTTTAATAATTTTTTCTCTTATTAGACTCACATGTTTACAAGAAAAATAAATAGATATGCACTAATACTAGTGATCCACATCATTGTGCAATACTAAGTGTGCATTTGAAAAATACACACTTAGAGACAATGCTATATTTTAGAATGTCCAAGAAAGATTAACTAGACTATTCTACCAAAATCACCTTCAAGATAAGTGAAATAATAATGTGATAAAATGTAACAACTAATAAATATGTATAATATGGGAAAGTAAACATATGTCAGATGAGTTACTAATGTTAAGAGTAGAAAATATTGTATCATAAGGAGAATGCTTTTCTGATTATTTCTAATATTATTTCAAAATAATAAAACGTTACACATATGTCTGGGTGTTGAATGGGTGATCTCTTATCTCTATGGATGCATAGGTATAAATAATGTAAATTGATTACTCATGTGTATAGTTATAATGAATGTGCATTTGCACACACACAAGTATGAATTAGAAGATGATTGTTATAACTAAAAAATTTTGTGAGAATATTAGTTACAAATCCATTACACCTTCCTTGACTGAATGAAAATTTTAGTTCAATGCAAGGAATGATATGAAGATCCTTTGACATGGTGTAAGTGTGGATCATTCCTTATTAAATATTACTTAGAGGTGAAGTATTGTAAATAAAACACTAATGTGGAAATATCTTATTTAGATATGTAATGATAGTTAAAACATTGAGAATGAATGTGTGAGATGACTTATTCATCAAAAAGATGCAAGGTGATGTGCTCTATTAAAAAAATCTACAGACAATACTTTTATATGTTTATGCAAGGATATTAAATTTATAAGCATAACAACACGAGTCATAAAATAATATAGAATCTATAGGTGTTATGAAGTGCTTCTGTAGTATAATATAAACTACGAGGATAATGAAGCCATAGTGTGTCATTATGAAGACTACACATTGAAATGTTCTAAGGTATTGAAACACTTCTTGGATACGAAAACATGTTATGCAATCTAAAAATAAAGTGAGAGTTACATGAGGTACTTCAAGGATGTGTTCTAATGATTCAAATTACTGAAATGTTGTGTAACTAATATGAGACACAACAAGTGAGGAAAGCTCAAGTTATACAAGAATTTGGATGATTTAATAACTACAAAGTGAATTAGGATGTGAAATTATGGGATGATGTTAATATCTCACTAATAAGAGACATTATAAGGTGAAAATACAATTTGATGTTTGGGTGTCCCTAATTCATACATCAAGGTGGCCCTAAGTAGTAATGTTAAGGTATCAATAATATGTAAAATTAGAGTGGTGTTGATAAGTAATAACAACATTGCATCTTCAACAATAATTAATCCTACTAAATTAATTTATATAAGTTGCAAATTTAATATCTATTTTTTTCACCAAGGAAATGTCAAGCTACGATCATGGAAAATGCGGATAATGATTCCACAAGAGTCAAATCTTCTCATTTAAAAAAAAAAAAAGACCTCATGATTAGGTTTATAATAGTTGACCTATAATGCAGTTACACCAACTCAAATTTTTGTTTACATATATGTTTATGCATAAAGTCATTAGCAAAATATCATCAAATTTAGTTCACTTGAGAACCTAAAGAGTGACTTTTTGTAAGTCACACATTAGATATAAAATACTCACTTGGCCTAGGGGTAATTGATCAACATAAACATATTATTTTTCCACACAAATATTTTTTGCATGTGTGTGCATACATGCACGTGTACGCACACACATAACTACACTAACATGTTAAATTTATTCATAATATTCACATGGCTAAAATTCCATAGAGAGGGGCCATTAGACACTAATATAGATTTTATGTCACCATGAGTCACCACAATATCACATTAATTTATATATATGCATCAACATAGTGGTCCTATCACCTCATAATGTCAACATGATGTTTTATTTTGTAAGTGGTTAATATCAACATCTTGATTCATAGACATAAACCTAATTTAATTGGTATTCCAATAATAATAATTCCCCCAGATACTTAAAATATTTAATGGAGTTCACATATAAAAAAATGATCATGTCCAAGGAATAATGGATTGCTGTTTACCCAAGCTCACAGGGCATAAACGTCACTAAATACATTCATAGTATTCTATTTGGTCTTCAAAAAAATAATTATAATATCACACAATGTGATGCATATCATACTAGACTAAATATAATAGAGGGTGACTACATACCAAGTGGAATTCATAGTTATGAAGAATATATAATTGTTTAATTTCGATAGGGCCTTCATAAATCCACATGGCTAGTGAATCCTACAATCTATGTGTTTATTTCATATACAAATTGTTAAGGTCAATTATTCATTGTGGATATCAAGAAAAATAAACTATGGTTTAATAGTTTAATATTTTTATTTCTTTAGGCACTTGTTACCCACACAAAACTTAGATATATAAGGGTCATGGTTGTGATAAAAGGATGGGAAGCACATGGTCTCATAATAGACCAACTGCATCAATATAATAAGACACTAAGTTGTACTTATAAAATTTATTGTTTAGTTCATGTGGTTATTAAAAAACTTAACATTTCGAGTGACCTAAATGATACACTAGTTCATAATACAATAAAATAGATTAGACATTCTAGTGTATATGTAGACCTCGAACAATTAAATCTCACTTAGACTATATAGGGAAATTTATATATGTTGCCATAGGATGTTTAACACACGAAATGATCATGAATAGGTTCACAAACAAATCTCTTAAGGTTATCTCTTGGATAAGTTCACAGAGAATATTTTTAAGGTTAACTCTTTGAACAATGGGACCTATACAAAGTTCCCTTTCAGCATTAAAACCCTAAAACCATCTTTATTTTACCTCTTTCTAACTCCTTTATATGGTCAAACACCCTATCACATTTATTTTTAAAGTTATAATTAAGACATTTAGGAATGACTGCATAGATGAGCATTTTTATTTTCATTATTATTTATTGCTCTTGTTAATTCTATGTTGTATTTTAAAACTTGTATTGGCCAATGTTGGTACAAGGTTTGTCCTATGTGCCACAACTCGATCAACTAATTTTCTATGTGTTTATTTCAATTCCTCTGCTAATTAACACTATATCATCTATATTCATATTTTTCAAAACTTGTCTTTACTCTTATAACATAGTCAACCCACTCGACTATGTCTTCTGCAGTTTTCCTTTCTACAAAACATAGTCATTCTATATGACCCAATCTCTCATAGGCTAGTCAGTTTTCCTTTCCATAGAACAAAGTCATTCTATTCAAGCTAATCTCTCATAGGCTACTCTTTTTACCCTCCTATAGGATAAAATCATCCTATTTGACCCAGTCTCTCATAGGTTGGTCTTCAATGCTTCCACATAGAACATAGTCAACCCATTCAACTATGTCTTTTCTCAAATATTCCATTAGTTTTCATTCCAAACTAAATCAACCTGGTTAACTTTGTACCACTTAGATGATTCAAATATTTATCCTAAAACCTTGCTTAGCTAATCTAGTTCATTATCTAATGACTTTGCTCCTCTATTTCACCTTCTCTCTTTAATCCCAGATCCTTATTCTAAACATCATGAGATCCACTATAAGAATATTTTTGGACAACCTTAATCCATTTAGATGATACATGGGGTATTCTTTCTTTCCTACCTTCACTACCCAAGAGGATGTTCACTCTTTTTGCACCTTCTATCACCCTTCATCTTTGGACTGTAATATGGTTCAGATTACTAAAACCTATGACATCAATGGATCAGATCCATTTCACACTTCTCAAGACACTTTTCTCTCCAAATTATTTTATTACACTATAGGGGTAATTGACATAATATTAACAAATAACCCACCTCATAATAATCCTCTACCCAATAACCCATCCCCTATTACTAATTTAGGGAACGCTCTTCCTACCAACCCTAAAAACCCACCTTTAAACACCAACAATCCCAATCCACCAATTGACAACACTCAAATTATTACACAAATAGTTCAACATATGAATATTATGCAACCATATAATTCTTGTCAAATGATGCAAATGCAACATGATTTATTAAACATGGATAATCAACCTCCTATTCTCCCACCTCAAAATAACCAAAATTTTATCCCTCCACCTCCTAGATATGCCACAAGAAATATCATTCCCTAACCTCTTATGAATAACAAGATGCTTCAAAATGTTCAAAGTGAACCTTTATCTCCATTAATTATTTCTATTGATATTGGAAATATTTCTCCAACTATTAAATATGATGGGACTAAAGACCCTACATATTTTTAAAAACATTCATTAATCTTTATAAAAAGTTGATTGAAATAAATACATTTACTACCACCAAAATTATAGTCAAAACATTCACATGAGATGTATTATAATGGTATAATCAACTCCCAAAACATTCCATATGCCAAACGGAGGATTTAGTCAATTCTCTAGTAAAATAATTTCAACACAATGATCTTCCTAAAAAATTTCCTAGTCACTTTATCAATGTTAAACAATCCCCTTCTAAATTAGCTCGTGACTTCATTAAACGATGGAAATATTTGTCAAAAATAAAATGATCATAACATGATCGATGACAACTTATTTAAACTCTTTATAACTACCTTAATACCTTCCCTTCCATATAAGGTTCAACTTTCTCTTGTCAAACTCTAAATGATGCAATTGATCAAGATAAAAGGCAAGATTGTCTTATGAAACAATTTGAGCCCAACCATAAATCCATCAAGGAATCTTTCCAAAACTCCATTAATGAAAATTACTAGCAATCCTCTTCAACCAAAAATAGGAGTAGTCAAAGTGGATAACCACCAAACTTCCTGTAGACCATTAACAATTCAACAAATGAAGAAATTATTATCTCCTTGTAATCCTTTCCCCTATACTAATTATCCACCTACATGGTATGATCCCAATAATTTTTGTTGGTTTCATGCAAATGTGGGTTATTCTCATACAACATGTCATCAAATCCTAAAATTTGTTATTTATATTATGTTAGGAGATACATTCAATCATGATGCTATGATCAAAATATGTTATCACAAATATGTCAAAGCCTCTCAAAAGAAACAAGTTACCAATCCTTCATCATCTATCCCTTAAAAATATTTTTCTACTTCTAATCCAAAACATTCAAATGAATATATATGTGCAATTTATGTTGATTATGACCAATATTATACCAAATATCAATCTGTGAATACAACCAAAGCTAATTATAGATGCAAATCCACTCACATAGATCCTATCACTAAGCTTAATAAATCATCATCTGAAGAACAAATTCTTAAAGACACCACAACTACCACTATCATATCTTATGAAATATATGAGGAAACAACTACACAACTATAACCTCAATATACCTCTCCTATTATTTCAAAAAACATTTTACCTCCCAAACCTTGTGTTAGTTCTTTATCTTCTAAATCTCTTCAAAATTTATTAGAAGAAATCCATTGAATGACTTATAAAATACCCATCATGGAGTTAATTTATACTTCTCCATATCATCATAAATTCATAATGCAATAATTACAAGACATTGAAGAACTATCATCCCTTGAAATCAAAAACCCTCTTAAATAACCCCTACATATAGAAGTACATACTATTAAAACTATCTAGAACTCTTCTAAACCTTCCATAGAACTTTTTAAAGAAGACATGATTAACTATGAAATTATTTTTATTTGACAATCCACTTATCTTCATTCAAATTACAATTAATACCACCCTTATTTAAAAATTCTTAGTAGATGAAGGATTGACAATTACTGTTACCTCCCTTTGGTTAATTCAACAACTTGGCTATACCAAAGATCACCTTAAACATACTCATCTCACATGTCATAGATTTGATAATACAAATAAAAAACCACTTGGTTGTATTTGGCTTCCCTTCACTAATGGATCCAATACCATATGCACCAAGCTCATGGTCCTATGCTGACACTAGTGTCCTACCCCAAACATAAGTGTCAAGTGCCCTAAAGTAATCTGATTTACAAATGAAACATATTACTATGGTTGAACTAAGTGATATAATGTGAGACATTATCTAAAATAATTGGTTTAAATACAATATAAATCTTCATTCATTCTTCACCTAACACAGACCTAACACAAACCAAACAACTCATAAGGCAACTTATAAAATCCATTAAATTAAGAACTCAATTGATCAAAGCTTCCCTATTTTCTCCTATTTCCATACTATTCATAGGGACAACACATATATAAGTCTTAATTATTGAAGGAACATTCCATGATCCAAATTTTACAAGTTACAAGCTAGGTCACTCTATGTACTTGTTTATCACACATTGCATCCTTATACGCACATAAGCCAACATGTAGGGGAGAACTACATAAGTCTGAGGCCCTCTTTGATTTATTTTCTATGTAGGTAGTGCTCATTGATATAAGGTTATTTGAGGCATCTCTACATTATGTGACCACTAACCCATTTTCCTCAAAGCCTCTATAAAGATGAAAAATAAGAGTTTTACTATTTGAAAAGGAATGACAAATCATGATCTAGATCTAAACACACTGGAGTGAAGTTGACACAAGACCCAAAATATTATACATGGTCACATTTGGATTTAGTAGGTTAGATACAAGTGTCAACACAACCTTCCAAGGTCGATATAAGCATATAAGGTCACAAAAGTGCTTAATATAAAATAGGATGATTGATCTAGAATCTAATTGTAGAGTTATTCCTTTCTATTCTATATCTAGATCTATATTAGCATTAGAACTAGATAAGTATCTTATTCTCATTATCATTACAATATATAGCATAGTTTCACTTTATATGCTTAGAATATCTCATCATAATAAATTTAGTATATGCTTATTTGAATTTACAAATTAATTATCTTGATTTAGAGATAGTCTACCATCCTTGTGTCTTAGGATATCTATACCCATTTAACCCTAGATTCCCTAATCTATATTTTAGGGTTTAGCGATAGGATGAAATGGAAATGAATATTAATAATTTTCTCTCTCATTAGACTCACATGTTTAAAAGAAAAATAAAGAGATATGCACTAATACGCATGATCCACATCATTGTGATAATACCAAGTGTGCATTTGAAAAATACACACTTAGAGAAAAATGGTGGATTTTAGAATGTATGGGAAAGATTAACTGTATTATTCTACCAAAAGCACCTTCAAGATAAGTGGAAGAATAATGTGACAACTAATAAATATGTATAATATGGGAAAGTAAAAAATGTGTCAAATGAGTTACTAATGCTAAGAGTAAAAACTCTTGTATCATAAGGAGAATGCTTCACTAATTATTTCTTATATTGATGCAAAAGAATAAAATTCTAAAAATATGGTCGGGTGTTGGATAAATTCCAAAAAAATCTTTTATGGACTATGGGTGATCTAATAGCTCTATGGATGTATAGGTATAAAATATGTAAAATGATTACTCATGTGTATAGTTATAATGATTGTGCACGTGCACATACACATTATTAAAACTAATAAATTTTGTTAAAACTAATAATTTTTTTTATAATATTAGTTACAAAGCCATGACACCTTCATTGACTGAATGAAAACTTTAGTTCAATACAAGGAATGCTATAAATATCCTCTGACATGGTGTAAGTGCAAAGTGTTCCTTATTAAATATTAATTTGAGGTGAAGTATTGGAAAGAAAACACTAATGTGGAACTATCCTATTTATATATGTAATGATAATTAAAACATTAATAATGAAGGTGTGAGATGGCTTATTCATAAAAAATATGTAGGTTAATGCACTGTATTATAAAATTTATAGACAATAATTGTAGATGTTTATGTGAGTCTATTAAATTTATGAGCATAATGACATTATTAATAAAATAATATAGAATCTATAGGTGTTATAAAGTGCTTGTGCAATATAATATAAACTATAAGGACAATGAATCCATAGTGTGTCATTCCTAAGACTACACATGGAAATGTGCCAATGTCTTGGAACACTTCTTGGATATCAAAAAGTGTTATGAAAGCTAAATCAAGTGAGAGTTTCATGGGATACTTAAAGGATGTGCACCAATGTTTCAAAATACTGAAGTGTTGTGTAATTACTATGAGACACAACAAGTGGGAAGAACTCAAGTTATAGAAAAATTAAGATGATTGCACAACTACAAAGTGAAATTCGGATGTGAATTTATGGGATGATGTCAATATCTCACTAATAAGAGACATTATAAGGTGAAATTACAATTTGATGTTTGGGTGTCCATAATTCATACATTAAAGTGTCCCTAAGTAGTGATGTTAAGGTATTATTAAGATGTAAAATTAGAGTGTAATAAATAATAACAATGTTGCATCTTTAGCAATGTTTAAGCCTACTATATCAATCTATATAAGTTAGAAAGTTAATATATCTTTATTTCACCAAGGACATGTCAAGTTACGATCATGGAATATGTTGATTATGAGTCCACAAGAGTCAACTCTTCTCATTTAAAAAATAAAAATAAAATAAACCTCACCATTGGGTTCTGAACACTTGACCTATAATGCACTTACAATCACTCACCTTATTATCTACATATTTGTTTATGCATAAATTCATAAGCAAAGTATCATCAAATTTAGTAGAGAGTGACTTTTTCCAAGTCATACATTAGATATAAAATACTCACTTGGCCTAGGGGTAATTGATCAACATAAACATATTATTTTTCCACACAAATATTTTTTACATGTGTGCATGCACACACACACATAATTACACTAACATGTTAAATTTATTTATAATATCCACATGGCCAAAATTCCATGGAGAGGGGACACCAAACACTATTATAAATATTATGCCACCAAAAGTCACCAAAATATCACACCACAAGTGACCAAAATATCACATTAATCTATATATGCATCAGCATAGTGGTCATATCACCTCATAATGTCAACATGATGACTTCCTTTATAAGTCGTTAAAATCAACATATTACTTCATAGACATAAACCTAATTTAATTTTTATTCCAATAATAATGCCTTGAAAGACATAACATGTTTAATGGAATTCACATGTAAAAAATTGATCATGTCCAATGAATAATGAATGGCAATTTACACACACCCACAATCCATAAAAGTCGCTAAATATATTCACAGTATTTTACTTAGTCCTCAAAAAAATAATTATAATACCACACAATGATATGTTTGTCAGACTAGATTCAATATAGTAGAGGGTGACCATATACCAAGTGGACTTCATAGTCATGAAGAAGATGTAATTGTTTAATTTCTGCAGGGCCTTCATAAATCCACATGGATGATGAATCCCACATTATATGTGTTTATTTCATATACAAATGGTTAAGGTCAATTATTTATTTTGGATCTCAAGAAAAATAAACTATGGTTTAATATTTCAATAGTTTCATGTCTTCAGGCACTTGTTACCCACACAAAACTCAGATAGATAAGGGTCATGGTTATGACACTGGGATAGGAAGCACATGGTCTTATAACATACCAAATACATTGAGCTAATAAGACACTAAGTTGTACATATAAAAGTGATTGTTTAGTTCATGTGGTTCTTAAAAAACTTAACATTTTGAGTGACATAAATGATACATTATTTCATAATAAAATAAAATGGATTAGACAAGATGATAAAATTTTAAGTATATAATTAATGATCGTCAGTTATATTGGACAAGATGATGAATATAAGTTTCCACAACCATTTGGCATCTGTAATTTATACCTTTAATTCACAAGGCTAAAAATAATTATCTTCATATATAGTTATGAGGTTATATAATTTAAGTTTTAGGCCAAATCTATTATATTTTCATTGCAATCCTTATATTTAAGCACACCTATATATATATATATATATATATATATATATATATATATATATATATATATATATATATAGGTGTCACAAGTTAATTCCTAACCTATGACCTCATCTATAAGTGTGACCTACAACAATAGAGGAAAAAATATATCAGCTAAAGTGAATGCACATCATGCCACCATAACCTCCTATACTCAAGCAATCTAACAATTAATCATTTACTAATTATTAAAAAATGAAATTACAACATTGACTAGTAAATTTATATTTACCCTTATGTTATTCACAGTGGTCAATCACTCATAGATTTGATATTTAAGTAGCTGCATTTAATTTCAAAAGACATCAAATGAAATTCTTAGGTAATATAATGTACACAATTGATTTGAGATGCTCGTTTACTTATGTAAGTAGTATCATCAAGATCATTATATTATACAAAGAGATGAGATTTATTTTACCAAGGTCCATGCAAAAACCATCACAAGATTTTAATGGAGCCCATAAGGTGGTACCAAGGAATCATCTACCCATTCAGTTATCAAAAAGTATTTTATTCACTGAAGTTGTGTGGGCCTGTTGTGTGCAAGCCATGTTGAATGAAATGAAATGCAAACATAAATTATTTTAGGTATAATATTTCTCATTTTTGGCAATGCACTGTAAATTAATATTGGCTTAATCCTTGCTCTTCATTAGCCTTTATATACTCAATGTAAACTTAAATAAACTCTATCTCCTTGTGTTGAGTACACATTATGACTTTTATATATTAGTTTAATTACAATGATTATTTAAATGAGTTTTCTTCTACTTGACTAGGTTATGGCATGCTTAATATAAGACCCTTTAAACTTGTCAACTCTTGTACATGATCAATTTTAGGATTGATAAATAAAAATTTCATAAGAAATATCATGGTGAGTGATCCTCAATATAAAAATAATGATCATGATAATATAGTTGTTTCCTATCGACGAACATGTTAACCTCAAATGATTAAAGCTAAAAAGGTAAAAAATTAAGACAAATGAAGTTATAATTTTAATAGATAATAAAAAAAATAGAGTTTAAAATAAAAATATGAAATTTTCTTGGTGATACAATATTCTCACCATGCATAGACATGTCTTTCTAATATAAAAGGGATAAGGAGACATTTTGAGGTGTTTAGTACCGATTTATACACCACCCTTACTTCAAATTCACCATGGGGGAAAACTTAAGTAATTATTATAGACATGTGATTATATTGTGAAGGATTATTCAACATTCTATTTAAGGCATAGTGATACATTCAATCTTATTCTTCTCTTCAAAATTCATCGAAGTGATCCTTCCTAACCTTGAGTCACCCTAGCTTCAAGGGGCAATGTTGTATGGAGAATTATCATAGAGCATACTTATATTTACTTAATTTTAATTGCAAGTTAACTAAAATACATTAATCTTCAAGCCATTTTTGTTAATTAAGTCACATATACATGATAAACCTTGGAATTCCACTCTAAATAAGACTTTGTTAATTTATTAAGCAAGCCTCTTGACATGCCATCTTATGACTCTTAAGGCAATGGCCACTCATTGTCTTGAATTTTTTTTGATAGATATCATCTTAGGTTGCATGGTTAAAACCTTCCACCTACTACCTTATTTTAATGTTGAATAGGCCTCAATGAAGGAAATGCATGTACATATTCAATCACAACTGAATCCTCAAATGAAGTTTTAAGCCAACCTAGGAGCCACCTAAGTTAGTAGGTCACCTTAACCATGCAATATTTTTTCAAATGTCATGCCATCCTCTTTTTATAATATCCTTAACCCAATGAAACCAAACAATTTTAAGTTGTTCTAATTTTGGATTTCCTTCCATTAGAAATGATATAATGTATCATCAATATAATAAGTTTAAAAATTAAGGGGAAAAATTAAATGATATCCAATTTATCTTTCAAACACACATCTTATTTTATCATTCTCTTATTCTATGTTTTCCCTATCTTCCTTATTATCCAAATATCAATGGAAATAGCATCATATAAAAGGTTATTTGTCAAAAAATTTAAGTAGTGTTGATGGGGTTCTTAGGCACACCACTAATTTTTTTTGTGAGGTTGCCTCTAACATTTTAGGATTAATGAAAAGCTATTCACTCCAAGGCACGAGTTGTGGGGTATTAGGTTTTATAAACAATTTGTTGGTGGAAAAGTTGTGAGCAAGGCAAATTATTTACCATAGGCATAAACCTAATTTAATTTGTATTCCAATACTAATTCCTTGAAAGACATAAAATGTTTAATGGAGTTCACATGTAAAAAATTGATCATGTCCAATGAATAATGAATGGTGGTTTACCCACACCCACAATCCACAAAAGTCACTAAATATATTCATAGTATTTTATTTAGTCCTCCAAAAAATAATTATAATACCACACAATGATATGTTGGTTAGACTAGATTCAATATAGTAGAGGGTGACCATATACCAAGTAGACTTCATAGTCATGAAGAAGATCTAATTGTTTAATTTTTGTAGGGCCTTCATAAATCCACATGGATGATGGATCCTACACGCTATGTGTTTATTGCATATACAAATGGTTAAGGTAAATTATTCATTTTGGATCTCAAGAAAAATAAACTATGGTTTAATATTTCAATAGTTTCATGTCTTCAATAACCTATTACCCACATAAAACTCAGATAGATAAGGGTCATGGTTATGACATTGGGACAGGAAGCACATGGTTCAATAACATAATAACTACATCGAACTAATAAGACACTAAGTTGCACATATAAAAGTGGTTGTGTAGTTCACATGGTTCTTTAAAAACTTAACATTTTGAGTGACCTAAATGATACATTAGTTCAGAATAAAATAAAATGGATTAGACATTCTCATGTATATTTAGACCTTGAAGAATGAAATACCACTTAGATTATATATGGAAGTTCATATGTGTGGCCATAAGATGTTCAACACATGACATGATCATGAATAGGTTCAAATAAAATTGTTTTATGGTTATCTCTTGGATAGGTTCATAGAGAATCATTTTAAGGTTATCTCTTTGGACAATGGGATCTCTACTAAGTTTCATGGTCATGGGAGCATGTGATTTCAAATGGAAGTTATTTTTCTAGATATTTTAATATTATTGTTTAGGTTATAGTGACTTAAGCCCAAAAGGTTATACCCACATTTAACCATATTAGATAAATCCACATGTTCATTCAAAAAATATAACTAATATTACATTAACAAAGTTTAATTCGATCATATGGCGACAATTTTCTCCGTCACAACATCATGGGATCATGGGATCCATAGAGTCACAAGTCTAAAATTAAAAGAGAGGGATTGCTGCAATGCTCCATGGTGGTGTGATTGTGCCAAGTGACACAATCATAAAAACTCACTTAAAAAGGAAAAAATCTTATCCATGTGAACCAGCTTAACATAGAAAAATATAATCTATGAACATGAATTTAAAAATTACATTAAATCCTTAGAGAATGATTTTACACCATTCAGATCACTATGAAATCAAAAATGAAGGTATAATTATCCATGATATAAAGAGATATCTTGAGAGAAATGAGTTCAATATGATATTTATATCAAATGATGTACATAGTGAAATATTTAAAATGGAGAGCCACATACCTCTCTTAATATGTGTAACCATCCATGTTTGATGAGGCAAAATTAAGTACATAAGGGTTTAAGTTGGTGGTGGCCACACCTATGATATACTACCTTTTGAGGGCCTATCTAAATCATTCACAATGATTTAATATCATGCTAATATTTTAATGTGATTAATAATTATCTTCATACCATGGTGTGACTAATTTAAAGGTCCACATATATAAATTTTAAGTATATAAGTAATGAACATCAGTTATATTGGACAAGGTGATGAATATAAGTTTCCACAACAATTTGGCATCTATAATTCATACCTTTAATTTAAAAGGCTAAAAATAATTGTCTTCATATATAGTTATGAGGCTATATAATTTAATTTTTAGGCCAAGTCTATTATATTTTCATTGCAATCCTTATATTTAAGCACACCTATATATATTTAGGTGTCACAAGTTAATTCCTAACCTATGACCTCATCTATAAGTACGACTTGTAACAATAGAGGAAAAAATATATCAGCTAAAGTGAATGCACATCATGGCACTATAACGTCCTATACTCAATAAATCTAACAATTAATCATTTACTAATTATAAAAAAATGAAATTACAACATTGACTAATAAATTTATATTTACGCTAATGTTATCCATAGTGGTCAATCACTCATAGATTTGATATTTAATTAGCTGCATTTTAATTTCAAAAGGCATCAAATGAAATTATTAGGTAATATAATGTACACAATTGATTTGAGATTCTCATTTACTTATGTAAGTAGTGTCATCAAGATCATTATATTATACCAAGAGATGAAATTTGTTTGTACCAAGGTCCATGCAAAAACCATCACAATATTTTAATGGGGCCCATAAGGTCATACCAAGGAATCATCCACCCATTCAGTTTATCAAAAAGTATTTTATTCACTGAAGATGTGCTTATCTCTATTGAGCCAGAGTAAATTGTGATATGTCCACCCAATGAGATATTCATAATGGAGGATCTATCATAGTGCGATACATTTATAGGTTTGTATACTTCATCCACCGAGCAATGTGTGGCCCATTTGATAAGATACATCTCAACTAAGAAATAATCATGTTATTACATGATTATCCTCCATCCTTAAATCATAAATACATAATAATTCCACATCATCCCTCTCTTAATTTTCACATTCCAAGGCCATAATAGATCCTAGTAGTGTTTTATATTACTTTTATGTCTTTTCCTTCCATTGATGGATCCCTCCCATTTAATTTTTTCCTTCACTAAATAACTTCCCCCTCTTCTTAGAGAGTTTTTAAAATATTTTATTCCTATAAAAACTTATGCAAATCATATTTAATTAAGGTATGGTGTCCCTCATGTTTTTTTGACTTTATAATTCACTTTGGTTGCTTCATTTTTATTTTCCAATTTACTTTGTTTGATGTTGAATGGTTAGCCATAAATAGATATTAGGACTCAACTTTCATCCCATATATAGCCTTGACCCCTTAATGAAAAATGGGCCACCTTCTCTCTCAAATAGAGCATTCTACTCCACATTATCTAAAGGTCCGAAGGCATAGGAGACATTTACTCCCTCCCCTATAATAGAAAAGGTAGTTTGTCAACCCCATATATCTGAAGGGGGAGGGTTTGCCTCTGCTCCTTCTATCCTCAACCCTTGATCTCATCATTTCTTGTCATAATTCACATTCTCTTTACTAATATTTGGATGAAACTATTTTATTCTTTCAACCCACATTTATTTTCATTTCTCACTAGTTACTTTCCTTGTGAGAGACTATTTTATACTATTATAATTTTTTGACAGACATTTATCCATTATGGCTATGGTTTTTACATTAATTGGCTATAAGATGATTTTTCAACATGGTTTTTTTAATACTTACTTGTGGCTTCACCCCTTTTATTCACATTTATATTTTCTATCATGTCACCTTTCACTTCTCATTTTTTTGTAGAGAATTTATTCATCAGGTTGTCTTTGTGGTGATCACAATTTAATTTATAATTGTGGCTTATTTTCATTTTCTCCCATAATGGATATTAGTCCATACTAAAACATAATGTGTCTAGTTTGCATTTACGTCACTTAAGAATAATTTGTCAAGTGTCCATGTGGCCAATGTTCCACATAAATACATGCATATTAGATGAGTGCCATTACAAATCCATTTATTAGGATCTATTCCCACTTTGAATGTCCAATGCTTAAGCTCTTGCTCTTTTTCTTGGTGTGTAGAATTAGATAAATAATCATTGGAATCAATGGAAACACTTATTAACTTATACACACACGTAAACTATTTTTTTTTTAATATATATATATATATATATATATATATATATATATATATATATATATCACAATACCTTTATAGCATGAAGAGATATAAGTAAAATATTATAATCAAATATTTATATATCACAACCATTATTAATACTATTTTTATTATAATTTAATATAAAATAAACAAAGGATACATGAACAAACTATGATCTAAATCAAATAAAATATCTATAATTAATAGGTCAAATTCTAATTATTTCTTAACCATGGGCCTAACCCAAGATAAGAATACGTGGGACATTAAAAACCATGGCTAGGTAAGCTCATCTAATAAACTCAATCTTTTTTATTGTTAAAATTTTGGATTCAAATATCTATTGAATTTTATATAATATATTACCTAAGCAAATAGAAATGGGAAATATTTGTATGAATTTTGAACATGACATGGCCATTATAAAATGTTAGCCTTTTAAAAGTGTAATGTTATGTCTATACAAAATATTTGTATGACTTTTGAACACGACATAGCTATTATAAAATGTTAGCCTTTTAAAAATGTAATGTTATGTGTATACAAAAATATTGACTCAATCATTTAATGATCATAACTAGTAATGCTCATACTTTTATTTTGAACACATATCTTTTTCGAATGAATATGTATATGACATCTATGTAATATTGATGCAAATACAAATCATATATATACATATACATATGTATAGATATGTATACTATGTAACTGTGATATTAATACAAATCAATTATATATATATATATATATATATATATATATATATATATATATATATATATATATATATATATATATATATATATATGTGATATTAATACAAATCAATTATATATATATACACACACATAAAATCGTATGAAATTAGATTAATGAAATCATATAACAAATTGAAATTTATATAAATAAATAAAAATATAAATAATATTAAAAAAAAAAAAAATCAATACAAATACAAAAAAATATATTAAACATTTTTTATTCAATATAAAAACTAATTTTTAAAAACAATATAAACATTACATTTAACAATCAATCTATTTTTATTTTTGATTGTATATACACATCAATCTATTTTAAAAATCATGGACAACATAATTATAATTTTTATTTCAAAATTATTGTATAAAAATATAACTACAAAATCTTATATAAAAAAATACAAATAAAATTACTTTTAATTAATGAATAGAATTATTTTTAGGTAATGACTACAACATTACATTGTATGTTATTTATTTTCTCATTTAACTATTTTAAAAAAAAACATTTTTATACAAATTTTATATTTTTAGAATTTCCTTGCGTTTTTACATAACAAAATCTAAAACTCAACATTAAATTACAACCCAACTTATTCGTTTTGCCTTTCCTAACAAAGCTATTAAAAAATAAAACATTTATTTAATCAATTTGATAAAGAAAAATAGCAATGCATCCGTTTAGTATCATAACCTTGTTGAAATGTAATCAAAATGACATTAAAATATTCCACAGCAAATAGGTTTTAAGATTTACTGCTTAATATATGGGAAGAATTAAATCCTATTTCTAGTTTCTTTCTTAAAATCCGAAAATAAAACTAACTACTAATTAATAGCATTGCATATTTGTTTAGAATCTAAAATTATACAAAATTGCTATATGAACTTAAAAAAGACATGATATCAGATTTTATTAATTATTTTTCTTGTTTCTTAGATGTGCCTGCGCATGCTTTGTGACCCATCGGCTATAAATTAACTTCAACATCCTTACTATCCTTTAAACTGTGATAAAGGGATAAGGAAGAAGATCAGGACAGAGAGATATTGTCATCTGAAGATCATGGCTGCTACATCTGCATCCATGTGGATACTGATTTACTCTCTGGTCGGAGGATTTGTTATATGCAACCTCTTTTCCACTCCATGCCAAGCCAACGGCGAAATTGATGCCCTGATTGATATGAAGAACATGCTGCGTGACCCTCGGGATGTTCTATCAAGTTGGGATCCTCGCCTGCCCAATACCTGCACATGGTTCCATATAAGCTGTGACAACAATAGATTTGTTTCCAGGGTGTAAGTATTGATCTTTTATATGTTTATAATTTTTTAATTGAAGAATGTATTTTCATTTATAAAATAAGATATAATATATCATTAATCATAAAAAAAAATTATTCAAAATTTTTTATAAAATTTTAAATCTAAATTGAATCTCTTGTAGAGTTATTGGAGCTTTTGTGCAACTTTTGTAGTGAGCCATCTCACTCATATTTAGGGAAAGGAATGGCTAAAATACGTAAAGGGAGAGTAAAGCTTTGAGAGTTCCTACAAAGTCTATCAAGAAAAGCTTCTGCAACTAACTCAAGTGTGGCATATACAAATTTAACAGGGATTTGCAAGGTTATGAACTTTCTGGTCCACTCTCAGGGCGAATCGGTGATCTTTCCAAATTGGAATACCTGTAAGATTATTATTGAAATAAGCATAATGGGGTTTGATTTTAAGGTGAAGGATCGTTAAATCTGGTGTCTGTGTACCATTTCAGGAGTTTACACGAAAACTCATTTAGCGGAACTTTGCCAGCAAGTTCGGGGAGCTTAAAAACTTTGGACGGCCTACTCCTTTATAGCAATAATTTTACTGGCACTATACCCGCTTCAATTGGCCAACTCTCAGAGCTGCGAATCGTGTATGTTATATTCCCTCTATTACAAATTACGTAATGTTTCAAATGACAAACAATTACCTGGTTTTACATTTATTGAAAAGTGATGTTTATTATGTATTTTTTGGACAACATTTTCTACAATTACTTAAATTTTCTTATCATTTTCTCAGAGATCTTTCTGATAACCAACTCAGTGGCCCTGTTCCAACAAGCGGAGTGCTCTCAGAATTTGGATATGATAGGTAATCAGATTTTCATTTTTATTTTATTTTTTCTGCATATTGATTTTTATTTTATTTTTTTCAAATGAAATATATCCATATATTAACTGAACAGAAATGTACAAATAACTCACATTATTAAACGAAATGAAATGCAAACAGAAGATATTTATTATCCAATAAGGGCGCTATATAGCTGACTATTACTAAACCATCTCTTATTATATAATGCTAATAATGGTGTAATATTTAGTTTTAATAATTTTAAAAAATAAATAAGGGTGGTGTAGCAGTTATTTTTTTCAATATTAAAAATTGTTTATAATTTTTTATCGTTTAAAAATATGATACTTATAAAATAATTAATATTATTAATAAATATTTTATATTAAATTATATGAAATTGAATTAATTAAATTAAATTTATAAATATATATCTAATATATAATAATTTTCTTAATTAAATTATATAATTATTTTTAAATTAATTTAAAAAAATTATATCAATCAACAATTAATTTTTAATTTATTTATTTTTAATAATTTAATATATAAATGTCAAAATTAATATGGTGGTGCCCTTGAAATTGAGAAAGGATATAATGCCAAGCCTTTTGAAACATTGGCAATTCACCATCTTTGAGTGGGTTGGAGGAATGATTTCAAGATTCAATAATTTCGCTGATGAAGATGGTCTCTATATTTAATTAAGAGAATCTCTATCTTTGGCAGCTATCACTAACATTTTGGATTTTTACTGCCAAAGTTAAATTTGTCTCTAAGTCATTTTAGAGGCATATTGATTCACATTTTATCTTTTTATGAGCTATTATTAATATTTTGAATTTTTAATGTTAAAAAGTAATATTTTTAAAGTTATTTTAAAGGCATTTTTAATTATATTTCATTTCTAAAATCACACTTTAAGTTATCTAGGTGAATATAGCTAGTTACTTATTTATTTATATATTAGATTAAATAAAGTAATATCTTAAAAATTTTGTAGGTATAATGTTTCTCTTGTTTGACAATGAATTGTAAATTAATATTGGCTTAATTCTCACTTTTCATTAGCCTTTATACACTTAGTGTAAACTTAAATGAAATTCTATCTCCTTGTGTTGAGTACACATTATGACTTTTCTATAGTAGTTTTATTACAATGATTATTTAAACGAGTTTTCTTCTAGTTGACTAGGTTATGGCATGCTTAATATAAGACCCTTTAAACTTGTCAACTCTTGTACATGATCAATTTTAAGATTGATAAATAAAAAGTGCATAATAAATATCACTAGTGAGTGATCCTTAATATAAAAATAATGATCATGATAATATAATTGTTGCCTATCGACGAACATGTTAACCTCTAATGATTAAAGCTAAAAAGGTAAAAATTCAAGACAAATGAAGTTAGACTTTTAATAGACAATCAAAAATTTCAGAGTTTAAAAGAAAAAAATGAAATTTCCTTGGTGATACAATATTCTCACTATGCGTAGACATGTATGTCTAACATAAAAGGGATACAGGGGATATTTTGAGGTGTTTAGTACCGATTTATACACTACCCTTACTTCAAATTCACCATGGGGGAAAATTTAAGTAATTATGGTAGACATGTGATTATATTGTGAAGGATTATTCAACATTCTATTTAAGGCATAGTGATACATTCAATCTTCTTCTTCTCTTCGAAATTCATCGAAGTGATCCTTACTAACCTTGAGTCACCCTAGCTTCAAGGAGCAAGGTTGTATGGACAATTATCATAGAACATACTTATATTCACTTAATTTGAATTGAAATTTAATTATAATACATTAATCTTCAAGCCATTTATGTTAATTAAATCACATATACATACATATACATGACAAACCTTGGAATGCCACTCTAAATAAGACTTTGTTAAATTATTAAGCAAGCCTCTTGACAGGCCATCTTATGACTCTTAAGGCAATGGCCACTCATTGTCTTGACAAAATTTTGATAGATGTCATCTTAGGCTACATGGTTAAAACCTTCCATCTAATACCTTATTTAAATGTTGAATAGGCCTCAATGAAGGAAATGCATGTACATATTCAGTCACAACTGAATCCTCAAATGAATTTTTAAGCCAACCTAGGAGCCACCTAAGTTATTAGGTCACCTTAACCATGCAATATGTTTTCAAATGTCATGACATCCTCTTCTTCTAATATCCTTAACCTAATGAATCCAAACAATTTTAATTTGTTCTAATTTTGGATTTCCTTCCATTGGAAACGATACAATGTATCATTGATATTATAAGTTTAAAAATTAAGGGAAAAAAATTAAATGATATCTAATTTCTCTTTGAACCACACATAAATTATTTTATCATTCTCGTATTCTATGTTTTCCCTATCTTCCTTATTATCCAAATATCAATGGAAATAACATCTTATAAAAGGTTATTTGTCAACAATTTTAAGTAGTGTTGATGGCGTTTTTAGGCACACCATTAATTTTTTTTGCAAGGTTGCCTCTAACATTTTAGGATTAATGAAAATATATTCACTCCAAGGCATGAGTTGTGGGGTATTAGGTTTTATAAACAATATGTTGGTGGAATAGTGGTGAGCGAGACAAATTATTTACCATGGATGAGTTGGAGATGGGTGAATATAAATATACTTGAGATGGGTGTAAGGATGATTGTTATAAATAATGTTGGTAGGACTTCAAAATAAACTCAAAAAATGAGGGAAAGGTAAGTTAGGTAAGGAGGCTTGTGGACCATGCTAGATGAAACCTTTCAAGCCTAAAACTTGAACTCGAGGTTGGACAAGAGATCATAAACCAATGCTTGCTACAAGCTACTATAGCACACCAAAAATCAAACATGGTTATAAGTAAAAGGGAACCAAAATATAACATACTTAAACACATGAAGTCAAAGGTTGTCATGTTTATTAAACTGTAATAGTGCATCTATAGGGGGTGATTATGATTTAAATGAAAAAGATATTAAGATCAAATATAGCTTAATATGAATGACTATAAATAAAATATACCTCATACACAACCAAAGACTAAGAAACTAGAATGATAACAATTATTATACAATCCATAAGTTGGAGAAGAATCAAGATTTGCAAATCAAGACTAAAATTGTAGAACTTCTCAGAATTTACCATTAATCTTAATAGCTAAAATTCTCTTCCCTTTGGGACTATGAGTTTATAAGTATAAATAGGCATGGGATGAGGAAGGACTCATATCTCAAATGATGTCTAATAATATAGTTATAAAAATAGAACTTGTGTCCTAGTTTCATGCAAAGGATGCATGTATAGTAGTTAGCTCAAAATAGACTCTTATAACTAAAGATACAATATATACATGAAATATATATTTAAAACCAAAGTCATGACTTAGCAAAAAAAATGTAACTACATTATTATATTTAGATGTGTGTTGATGTGGCACCACTAGCCAAAGAAGATGGTGGAATGACAATTAGAGGGACTAAATTAGTCATTGTAACTCTTTGTGGAATCAATACTAGACCTACTAGAGTTTGCATGATTGTAAATATAAGATCCCTCAAGGCTATTCACTACAATTTTTTTGTAAGAATAGCTGAAGAAATACATATAAAATAATGGAGAATACATATATTATGGAAACATCTCAATATAACTACTTACAAATAATTATCAATTGAAGTACCAATGAGGTTTTTGCATGAAACCACCAAGCCAACTAGGGTGGATCTCTCACCACTGAACCCAGTAGATCTAAGAGGGTTTTCATCCTCATAAATCTCTTCACTTTAAGGGATTCATCCTTGGGAGTGGATGAAGTATGAACCAATTCCAAACTTAAAAAATAGGGTGGTTTAATATTCAACATGATATTTACAAAGGAGAATCTCTCCATATATATATTTTTTGAAAGAGGAGAGGAGAGGAGAGAGAATGGAGGAGAGAGAGGAAAAATGAACCCCATAATAGTAAACAATGTGAATTATGATGTAATAAAGTCAAAAAGAGAGAGACAAGCTTAGTCACTCCCATGTGACTCCAATCTTTGGCATCCCACCTCACACATGTACAAATCTAGAATAATGCATCCTCCATGTGCTTTCAAAATGAGTGGGAATCTTTTTCCAAATTTTTCCCCCACTACAAATCCACTATCCCATGTGCCTCTAAAGGAATTCACATGCCAAGACACTATTCCTCCTAAGGGTGGTGCCATAAGTATTCCTCCTTGTCTTATTCAAACATGTGATTTCTAAAAGTCAAAGAAGCTTGTCTTTTGGTCTCCCACAGATTCACATGCTTAAGATACCCTTGTGGGGTCATTCCACATCATCTCAAATCCACCTCACCTAATTCATCATTATATGTATCACCTTCCACATCACTATGAATCATGATTGGTGAATAGTAACTTGTGAATAGTGACCCACACATGAATGTTCTCCGATATTACCCGAAATAGCCTATGGGAACCAACTAGGTTAACAGTATTATTTTAAAGGTCTAATATGAATAAGGGGACATTATAGTCCTCCCTTAACAAAGTTAATTGTCCCCAAGCAATGGCAAATCTAGATGTTGAAGTATCTATTCACTCTCCCAAGTAACATCTTCAACTAACAAGTCCTTCCACTTCACTAAGTACTCCCTAATAGTTCTCCCTCTTAAAATATTCTCTCTAAAGTCAATTATAACCTCTAGAATGAGATTGATTTTTCCTTCCTCATCCAATGGTGGGAACTTGGAAGAAGGAACTAAATTATGCCTAAGTTCCTTTTTAAGACATGATACATGGGAGATATTATGTACCTTGTTACTCGTTGGTAGCTCCAACTCATAAGCAACTTCTTCAATATTTTTGGATATCATAAATGGGACATAAAACCATGGCTTCAAAATCTCTGACCCACTCTTCTTGAGAGTGTACTATTTTTAGGGATGCAACCTCAAATAAACCATATCACCCACTTAGAATGTACACTGAATACAATGTTAATCTGCATATAATTTATACTTATTTTGAGATTGCTGCAAGTTTTCCTTCAAGGAATTCATTATACTTTGGCTCTACTCCAAGAAATCCTTGGATTTAGGTGCTCTACTATCCCCTAACATCAAGTCAATGAAGCTAGGATCTTCATATCCATATAGTGTTATGAATGAAAACATTTTAATTGACATGTGGTAGGTAGAGTTATATCAATACTCTCATATATGCAACCATTTTACCTAGACCTTTTATTTCCCTAGAATGTGATTTTGGAGATATCCTTATACCCATTTATTCAAAATATTAGTTTGTCCATTAATCTGTGGGTGGTAACTAGTACTAGGAGTGAGCTTAGTCTTGCTTAATTTGAAAAGTTATCACCAAAATAGTCTTAAAAACTTACTATCTCTATTGTTGACTATGTTCTTGGGCATCCCATATAACCTAAAAATATATCTAAAGAATAAATTTTCTACTTATGCTATTGAAAAGTTTTTTTAAGTGACAAATAAATGAGAAAATTTGGTTAATCTATCCACCACCACATAGATGCAATCTTTACCTTGCACCTTGGCAACCCTGTGTTGAAGTTCATCGAGATGATTTCCCATTTTTGAATGGGAATGGATAGTGTTTACAATAAACCTATAGGATAAGTATGCTCATTCTTATTTTTTTGATAGGTGGAACATTCACAAACATACTTGAGGACATGATTCTTGAATCCTTTCCAAGTAAACCTCTCCTAGATCTACCTATAAGTTTTAAAGAAGTCTGGGTGACCATTCATAGGTACATCAATAAAAAGCCTCATAGCCTTCATCTTGAAATTTGATCCTAGTACCAAATAGATCATTTATTTGCACATGATCAACTCATTAATCATGGTGTACCTGCCATCCTATATAATACCCTCAATGATACTAGTATCCCAAGAGTTCTTAACACATTCTACTAAAATTTGCTCTCTCTAATCTATTGTAATTTCCATCCAAGAACATAGATGTGGTCTCCTAAATAAATCATCTACCACAATATTTATTTTCCCTTAGACATACACAATGTCAAATTTGTAAGATTGAAACTTACTCCCCCATTTTTTTGTTTATCATTTAGATCCTTTTGATCTAATAAGTACTTGAGGCTATTGTGGTTAGTTTTAATAATGAACTTACCTCTTACCAGATATGGTCTGAATTTGGCCAAAGCATGCATGATAGACAACATCTCCTTGTCATAGATAGAGTAGCTCCTTTTAGCACCCTTGAATTTTCTACTCTCAAATGTTATGGGATGCTTATCCTGCATCAAGATAACACCTACTCCTTCTCCAAAAGCATCACACTCAAGCCCAAAAGGCTTAGGAAATCATGAATAAATAAGATTGAGCATGAACTCATAATCTTCTTAAATTGATCAAAACACTATTGTGTTTCATTAGACCAAACAAAATCACTCTTTTTGGTCAAATCCATAAACATGGTAGCTACCTATGAAAACCCCTTGACAAACCTTCTATAAAAACCACATAGACCAAAAATCCCTTAACCTATGAGAGATTAGTGGGTGCTGGCCAATCTAAAATTGCCTTGATCTTTTATGGATCCATTCTAACACCCTTAGAGCTAATTACATGACCAAGATAAATAAGCTTTGTCATACCAAATTCACATTTGGAATCTTTGGCATATAAAGATTCCTCTTCAAAGATGCTTAGAATCTCATCAAAATGCCTCATATGTTCTTCCCATGTTTTGATAAATATTAAAATATCATCAAATAAAATCAAAACAAACTTGTAGAGTTGTTTGTTGAATACCTTGTTCATGCAAGATTGAAAAGTGGTAGGATCATTGGTTAGACCAAATGGCATGACCAAGAACTCATAGTGTCCAAAATGACACCTAAAAGCAGTCTTCTCCACATCTTCTTCATGAACTTATATATAGTTATATCCCAACCTCAAATCAATCCAGGATAAGTAACATGCACCATGTATCTCATCTATGAGCTCATTTATCCATGGAATGAGATACCTATTTTTTATTGTCTTCTTATTCAGAGCCCTGTAGTCTATGCATATTAGCATAATCGCATATTTTTATTTACCAATACTAATAAGATGTGAATGGGATCTTATTAGGGGATAAGTGCACAAAGTTGGGGGACAAAAAGTGGCCTACCTATGAACATGAGTTTTCTAAAATTTTAAAAATCTGAATTTTTGTAGATAATTTGAGATATCTACACTCCAAATTTCAAGATGGTGTAAGAACATGAAATATAGAATTTCGAGTCTAGTTTCCAAAACAATATTTAAAAAAAAAATGGTTTAGTATAAATAGGTCAAATAATAAAATTTGAAGAGGAAGTATAACTAGGTCAAATAATAAAATTTGAAGAGGAACTCCTTTTTTTTCCAAAAAACATAGTAGATAGACAACTGTGCTTTGCACCATTTTTTGAGTAGTGTTTAATATTATTTGAAACCTTTTGGAAAAAATTTAGATAAAATCTTCTAGTATGTCACTTGTATTTTTTTATTTTTTTTCAATGAATACTTTATTTTTATGAGTTTGGAAAGTAAATAAATCCTAAAAATTGACAAAAAATGGATAGCCATCTTTGCGACATGCCTAACTACCTCAAAAAAACAAAAAATAATTTTTTTGAATGTGTGTAGAATTAGGCCTAGTTAGTTACCATATAACTTATTTTTCTCTTGGGTCAACAAAAAAAAAATTACATGAAAATGTATAGGCATGTATATTTGTGATATTTAGTGGCCTAAAAAAGGTATAGTCAAAAATGAACATAGTTTGAAACCTTAAATTAGTCCAAAATTTATAAAAATCATATTTTTGGAAATAGGAGAGCATGATCATCGTGATGGTATTAAGTTTTTGAATTTTCTCATTGAAATTCTTAGTGTATTTCACAATCAAAGTTGAAATTTATTGTTCATTTTCATACCCATCAAAATTCAGCTTTACATCGACAGTATAAGCCTTTGGATTGAGAATCCAAGCCATTCTCAAGTAAAAAGGCATGGGAATTGAATTCAAATTAAAATACCATGATTGTGTTAACAACATGATTGCATTATTAACTATGTTATTAACATGATCATGTTACTTAATAACATAATTACATTAATAATGTGATTGCATTATATATTCTCAACACCCTAAAACCTAAATAAGAGCTATTAGGCTTAATAGTCTTAAGATCAAATATTGGTTGATTAAAATTATTATTTGGGACCAATGTTCTTATCAAGAATCGATAACATTAAACGATAATTTGATATGTATTAACCTATGAATCAATTTATTGTTCCTTTGATCCCAATATGGTGTGCAATTAGGCCAATAGATCCCAAATTGACATTAAATGGACTTATTTCCTTGGATGGAGCTTGGTTGGCCCTAATTATGTATAAAACTAAATTGAATACTTCATTTTTTATAATATGGTGTGCAATTAGAGACCTATTTTATCATTTTTGGGAATAATAGAGTTTTATTCCTAAATAATAAATGGGTCTGAGCAATGTAAAATAGTAAATAATGTGCAATAATTAAGCCACTCATTTGTGTAAATAGATAGTATTTTTGCATTTTCTAAATATAGTAAGAAGTGAGAGAAAATAGAACTTAGCTTATTTTGTTGATCTAGACTGAGACAAGGCCTGATACTGGATGAGCAGGACTAAAAAATAGGCTGGAATAGGTTCATGAACTTCATTTCTAGGTTGGAAAGGAGCATCAAAAGTGGACACCCTAGGATCTGGTACTATATTCCTTCTCTGATGTTATTATTTTGAGGGTTTAAACTTTTTGAGTTTTATTCACCTGCTCAAGGTGAGCCTGTGTACCAATTTTTAAGTCTTTGCTATCAACAAAACTCCTTATAGAGCTGATTCTTCATGTACTTGGATCTTCTATATAATTAAAATATGCTTTTATGAATAAGGAAAAGGGGTTAGTGTGTAAAATATATGTTGGATGAAATTCACACCTTGTGTGTGGGCACACTACTTACATACCAATACTTCGAAGAGGGATCAATCTAATGTAGTTCTGCCATTGAAGTGCTTGGTGCAATTATGTATGATGTATGCAACAAGATGTGAAACTAGATGTACTTTAGATCACTAGAGACTAGTATGAGTGCTTTAATAGGCTTGAAATGATCTTGGAAGGCTATATGCAAAGAATAGGGAAGAGTGTTTGAGTGTACTTGCATGCATTTTTTATTTTTTCTTGTAAATGAGTGTCAACAATTCTAAATAGACTTTGAATGGATTTTTATAGGGGAATTAATGATCATGGGTTAAATGAATTTGTGTTAGACCAAGAAGGAAAAGGATAAGGATCCAAAAGAATCTGACTATTAGGATCAATTTTAAACTTGGATAATAGTGCCAAAATCAAAACACCTTAGGTTTTAGTGCTCCTATCCAAATTAGGCACTATTAATCTAAGGGGATGAGACCTGGGGGATAGATCTGGGGCTAAAAGGGCTACTAAGGTCTGAATTAGCTAAGTTCAAAAGGCTATAAATGACTGGGAATCAGTAAAAGAATAACCTAAAAGGGTTGTTTGAGAAAGAAAGAGGACCTATAGATTAGGTGTCATTAGCCATGCCTAAGTCATCTAATTTAACATTTTATATGACTAAATTTGCCCTCCTTTTATTCTAGTGATGTATCAAAGTGAAATACTAGGATAAAGGAAAGTAAAAAGCATACCTAAACTTACCTATGAGGAAGAAGCTCATGGAGCTATGTGATGCTGGATGTGCATAAAGAGAGCATGTTGTGAAGTGTGAATCTAAAAATGAAAACATAAAGTAGATCAGTTCTTACTATATATGCTATATCTAAAATAAGAACATATAAAATCTAAGTAAGATAAAGAGAAAGGAATGAATACACCTCATCAGGTATGTGAATCAATATAAAACCTGTTGTCATGTTGGATTATGTTGGATTGTGCTGAGTATGTGTTGATTCAAGAGTAATATCACAAATGGAGCTGAGTGTTCAATTACCTAAAATTTGGATAAAAAATGTAAAGGCTGGCCCTTTGGCTCCATGTCACCAACTAAGTGAAGTTAATGAATCATGCATCTACTAATTGATGTATGGACCATGTGTCCAATCCCTTTGAATAAGTGGCTCAAGAATACAAAGGGTGGCCATTTAGCTCCATCATTGTCCCATGAAGTGAAGTTATGAAGTGATATTGGTATAGAATATATGTCATATGAAATGTCTCATTTAGCCTATGGATGTGCTATAAATCTGACAATGTAGCATTGATAGCTTGAATGTATGTTGAAAACTAGGCCACTGTTGACCATTTAAAAAGATGGAGGTTAGGCTTGTATGAAAGCCACTCTAAAACTAATGTACTAGGCTTATATGAAAGCCAAATTAAGAACTAAATTACTTGGAATGTTAAACTTATATGAAATTATAACTCAAAAATGATGCCAACCACTTGCAGATGGAGTAAGTCATGCAACTACTGAGAATGCTTGGAATAAACTGAACTCAGAAACAAAAAGAAGATCAATGTGCTACACACATTGCCCCTAATCAATGATGTCTAGAACATGGATTCTAATTTGGAATTTATGCCTCTGAATTGAAAGTGAGAGCCATTATGTTGCGCATGATAACCTCTTATATCTTAGAAAACTTTACTAATACTATTGAATTTGACTAATCTGAAAGTGCAAACACTGTCTCTGAACTAATTTTTTTCCTATTTCTGGAAAACTTGAGTGTTTTTTTGCCTAGATAAGAGCACCAAAATGGGGACACACCTGTGTTTGGTGTCAATTTCCATTTCTAGTGCTATTTTCTAGTGTCAAAAATGGTTACTGATTTGGAAATGTCACTATTTTTTGCTCTATTTTGATTGGTTTGACCTCTATATTTTATACTGAGTGGTTTGAATGTTGTTATTTCAATTGTTAGGAGATTTGGTCTCTATGACAAAACCTCTATTTGATGCCCCCTCTTCTAAGGGTAGGAATGATGAACTTAAAATGACTTACCTCAGGAGAAAAGAGTCCTACAAGTGTGTTAAGTTGTATAGATATATGATATAGCATTTGATATTTGACAATATGTTTCAAGATATAACAAATTTTTTATTGATAGATTGTTAGATCAACAGGGGTATGCCTAGATAGATATAACAATGTGAAAGCATGTACAAAGTAATGAATTAGAAATGTTACCTATTAGTTGTTACTTAGAGGGATAGAGCATGATGTCCATCATGGCATCCAAGAAAGTAAGGAAAATGCATGATATGGATCATGGCATTCCACACATTAAAAAGCAAACAAGCAAGGAAGCAATAAACAAGACAAAAGAAGCACACAAGGATGGCCAAGGGGCCATGCAAATAAGGGACATGCGCACATGTGACTCAAACTGGAAAACAAGCATGGAAGGCATGTTCAAATGCCACATACACATACAAGTGAAAAAATAAAAGTTAGCACAAGGGCCACAAGCACATGGAAGAGTAAAAGAAAAGAATATTGATAGGTATCTTAAGGCACACACATGAATAGAAGCAAAGGACATTGGAAAATTTCCTAAGGCACAATTAGGAGACAAGTTAGAATGAGAAATTCAATCACACAAGCTATGCTAAGTAGAGAAAGCATGTAATAACTATAAAGATACAAGCACATCTAACTAATCAAATCAAATGTGAAAGTATGCAAAACATGTGTAGTACAAGACTAGGTATATGCTAAGAGATACATAAGTGTTAAATACTAGTGAAAAGTTGATATAATATTCTATGTAATCTATAAAGTAATGTACATCAACATGATAACTCAGAGTATGTAGTGTAGGAATGACATAACCTAGATGGTGTAGTCATGTAGAGGATGCCTCTAGTGGGTGTGTATATCAATGTGTGTCTCGAATGTAGAAATAGGTGTGCCCCCTCTATGGGTAGAATGAAGTAATCAAGTAGATGTATGTTACTACAAACACTCAAAGAAGATCAATTGAAGCATGGTAATGTATAAACTTGACATATAATAGTATGAAACAACAAATATAAGTCCTAGCATGATAGTAGTAATGTAAAGAATGGATGATGCATAAAATCAAAATGTTTTTGGTGTTTTTTATATGTTTTGAATGTTTTTGTATTTTGAATTGTTTTATATTATTTTTATATAGGATATGTATAGGAAAAATTGGGAAGAAATGATACTAACCTATGAGAATTAGATGAGACTCCTTATCATGGTGCCCTGTATCGAACAAATGAATCATGCATGATCATGAGGCATGGGTGTATGTCTGAGATTATGAAGCTAAAAGCTATGTACATTATAACTACTCTAATATCTCTAAAGTAGAAGCCAAATGTGGGGTCCTTTTGTAAATTTGAGAAGTAGATGAAAATGTAGGGTTCTTATGGACCCATCTAGAAGTAGAACGGGCTCTTTGAATAGGTGATCTCTATTTAGTTGTATGAGACCTCAATATAATTGCTCTAGGTGTGAATACTATTGGTAAAAGTTATCTAGAATCCTAAAACTATGGGGGTGTATGAACCCTCTGTAGTAGTGATGGATGTCACAATTATGGCTAGATCTGAAGTGGAAGCTATAATGAAATTGGAGGAGAAACTGAAACGAATGGAAAAATTGGAGCTAGTGACTGTAAGCTAGTAGATGGATTTAAAATGGGCAGTGGTGACTCATAAGGAACTCCATCAATTGTGATAACCTGATTATCATGAATGAACTTCATGCATCTATGAATTATAGAAGGTACAACCATGATTTTTTAAATCCATGGTTGACCAAGTAATATGTCAAAAACTCTTATGCTGGGAACTATAGTGAATGGTGTGGCCACATATGTAGGACCAAATTGTAGTGGAATTACTATCTCACCCAATGAACTCTAAATATGCCCACTGAACCCACTAATAATTATGTCTGTCAAAGTGATATCTTGATCTAAATAACCCAAATGCTGAAGTAGTGTGAAGGTGCACATGTTAATATTAAAACCATTATCAATGAATATACTATGAATAAGTTAATTATGAATATGTGCTCTAATAAAAAGTGCATCATAGCCTATACAATCCTCCATAGTATCCTAATTTTAAAAAGATATCAAAGGCCTGGTTGGAACTCTAGACTCATACACACCTATCATACCTCTCAAAGGATGTGCCTCAACTAAAGGTGCCTAATATGTAGTTGGTGGAGGATGTGTATGGTATGTATGATGAACACTTGATGTGTCCTCTTTTTATTATTTTGAATGGTATGGAAATGGATCCAAAAATATTTTCAAAGCTATATCTTGTGTTGGCTTTATCTTTGGAGGCTCAACTAAAGTGCCCAGATCAGTAGATTATCATCTTTCAAGTCTTGTATCTTATGTCACAAATAGATGCATCTATTTATGGTTTGACCTAGTGTCATGTGAAAATCACAAAATGCATGTTGATCATATCCCTGTGGAAGATGATTTTTTGGATCTACTTCCAAAATAGGAGGGAGAGTGATGATGTTACATTCTAATAACTATTATAAAACCTTGGATGGAGAAATTGGTAGATTGGTAAATGCATGACAAGGAGGTGCTAATAAAACTACATGTTGAGGGGGATCTGAATCCATATTGACTGTTGGTTGATTCTAATTCTTATTGTCATTGATTTTGACCTTGTATGGTATTTTTATATTACTCTTATTGGTTGTGTCTGAGATACTTCAATACTTAAGTTTTCCCATTGAAATTAGCTTGACTTCTCCTCCCTTGAGTGTATGACATAATTCAATGAAGGAAGAGAATATTTTGAACATAATAGATTCATGCAATGCTAGTAGAAAGCTCTATTTGAAAATGTCCTATAGCTTTTGATCATCTATGGGACTAGTTAATTTAGCCATAATAGTCTTGTATCTAAGAACATAATCCATGAGGGGCTCATTTGACCTTTATTTCTAATATGAAATCTATGCATATAAAACCTTGTCACCAATGTTGATACTGAAATGTGCTAAGAACATGTCTGATAAAGGATTGAAGGCTGTGACCGACTGATTCGATAGACTATAAAACCATTATAAAGCATAATCCTTTAGGCTCCTTGCAAATAGTTTGGTAAGTATCCAATGGTTGGGTACATAATACAAACATGTGTGAAAATCTCTCAAATGTGTCTCTGGATCACCCTTACCATCATATAGAGTGAGCTTGTGGTGAACAAAACCTAGCGGTAAGGGTGTACAAGTAATGTGACATGCCAATGGCGTATGCAGTAGAGAAAAAGAATCCAATGCTTGTGTATGTCTATAAAAACCTTTCTCAAGATGTTGCACCTTGGATTGAAGATATAATATCTCTTTCACAAGGGCTACCACATCATGAGATAGGGATGTACTAGCTACAATTGGTGGCATAGAAGAAGGTTGGGTTGTTATAGGGGGTGGTTGAGACATAATTGCCCCCATAGTGTCATTTGTAATTGGCTACTCTATGGTTTAATAAGATTTCCTATTGGTTCATTTTTTTTTTATTATTGTAAGATTCTAAGCATGTTATATTTCATATCCAGATGTTTGGTTAAGAGTTCTTGAAGTTCTCTTTTATCAGTTTCATCAAAACTAGTATATTGAGCCATTGGTAAAGCAGGAAAGTAATGTGAAATGTTTTGCAATATGTTTTAATAGTAAATGTGATAGAAAGGGAAAGTACTGAAGATATGAAACACAAATTCCAAAAATTAGTGAATTAGAATCTGCACAAAAATGGTATTAAGCTTCAAAACATGTAAGGTGATACTGTAAGAAGAAAAGAGGTGCTAGTATATACAACTAAAGATTTTTTAGAAATACTTGTGAAAAATACTATGAATTTTTAATTTTGAAATTGATTTTATGATTTTGATATGTAAGTAAAATTTTATAAAATGATGTGAAAAGTATTAAAAAATAACTAGGATTTTAGTTAATGTAACTAGGGTTTTGAATGATTTTTTTCAAAATTAATGCAATAATTTGAAAATTTTAGAGAAATTTATAGAATTTTGCTTGAAAATTTAATAAAAATTAGATAATATTTCTAAAGTTAGCAATATATTTTACCTAGTGTTTGAAAAGTGTTTATATGTAAAAAGGACCATGTGCAAACTAGGGTTTGAACAAAAATGTGATATTTTTGAAATTAATTGGTAGATTTCTATTTTTAGATTTAGGAAAAATTAAGAAATTATGGAAAAAAATTATAAATAATTATCCCTAGGGTTTTTATGGGTTTTGTGTAAAAATCTGAAGTAAGTCAGGTTCACCAAATGTTTTATCATTTTTGGGATAATAGAGTTTTATTCCTAAATAATAAAAGGATTTGAGCAATGTAAATTAGTAAATATTGTGCAATAATTAAGCCACTAATTTGTGTAAACAAATATTATTTTTTTCCTTTTATAAATATCATAAGAAGTGAGAGAAAATAGAACTTAGCTTATTCTAGTTGATCCAAACTAAGACACAACTTGATGTTGGAGTGGAACTAGAAAATAGGCTAGAACAGGTTCTTAAACTTCATTTATGGGTTGGATAGGAGCACTAAAAGTGGACACCCTAGGCTTTGATGCTATAGTCCTTCTCTAGTGATGTTGTCTTGAGGATTTAAGCTTTCTAGGTTTTGTTCACCTACTCAAAGTGAGCCTGTGTACCAATTTTCAAGTCATCACTGTCAATAGAACTCCTTATAGAGATGATTCTTTGTGTACTTATATCTTTTTTTAATTAAAATAAGATTTTGTGAATCGGGAAAAGGGGTTAGTTTGTAAAGGATACATTGGATGCACTTCACACCCTGTGTGTAGGCATGTTACCTACATACCAATACTCTAAAGAGGGATCAAGCTAATGTAGTTCTCCCATTGAAGTGCTTGGGGCAATTATGTATGATGTATGCAAATATATGTGAAATTGGATGTACTTTGGATGACTAGGGACTGGTATGAGTACTTGAATAGGCTTGAAATACTCTTAGAAGGTTGTATGTAGAGAATAGGGAAGAGTGTTTCAGTTTACTTACTTGTATTCTTGATTCTTTCTTGTAAATGAGTGCTAACCCTTCTAAATGGAATTTGAATGGCCTTCTATAGGGTAATTAATGATCATGGGTTAAATGAATTCATGTTAGGCTGACAAAGAAAAGGATAAGGATCTAAAATAATTTGATTATTAGGAGAAATTTTAAACTTGGATAATAGCACCAAAATTAGGACACCCTGGGTTTCATCACTCCTATCCAAATTGAGAATTATTCTCCTAAGGGGATAGATCTAGCCCTGAAAAGGTTGCCTAGGTCTGAAAGAGCTAAGTTTGAAAGGCTAAGAATGACTAGGAATCAGTAAAATAATAGCCTAGAAGGGTTGTGTGAGCAAGAAAGAGGGCCTATGGATTGGGTGTCATTAGTCATGCCTAAGTCCTCCAATTTTGAATTTTATATGAATACAAGACCCAATTGATATCATATATACATAATTCATTTCTCAAGGCTCATTTAACCCTGATTATGTATTAGATTAAACTAAATATTCAATTAGTTTAATTTGGTGTACTATAAAAGCCCTAACTGACAATATATTGAAGGAATTCCTTGAAGGGAAATAATTACTCTTAATTATAAACTACACTGAAGAAAATACTTTATTATTTAAATATGATGTGCAATTAGGGAAAAATATTCATAATGGACATTAGATGGACACAATTCCTTACATGGGGTGAAAAATGCCTCAATTGATATTCTAGGTGGAAGCAATTAATTACATAGGAGACTTGGTTGTCCCCAATTATGTATAATATTGAAAAAATATCAATTGATTTAACATGGTGTAATTGGAGCCCAAAATTTCATTAGATGGATGTAATTCCTTACTTGGGGATTGAGTGGCCCCCATTACATATCATATTGAACCTCAATAATCAATTGGTTTAATATGGTGTGAAATCAGGGCCAATGGAACCCAACCAACATTATATGGATAAAATTACTTTCATGCAGCTCAACTAGCCCCAATTATGTATAAGATAAAACCAAATAAATTATTAGCTAGATATAGTTTACAATTGGGGCCAACAAAGTTGTAATTGACATTAGACATATTCAGTTACTTGCATGAGCCTTAGTTGGCCATAATTGTATATTCAACTAAAATAAATACTTGGTTGATTCAATATGTTATGTATTTGGGACCAACATAGCCCCCTATTGATAGTAAAAAGATGAAATTTCTTACACAAGGCTTGTTTGGAATAAAATTCATATCATATTGAACCAAATATTCTTTCAATTGAATTTGGTGTACAATCAAAATCCTAATTATTCTTAGATGGATGTAATTCCTTATAGAGGGTTCAATTGGTCTTACTTTCATATTATATTGAATCAAATACTTAATTATTTGAATAAGGTGTGCAATTAGGGCCCTAATTAAAATTATGTTGACATATTTCCTTGGGCAAGCTTTGATTGGTTCAATATGGTATGCAATCAGGACCAAGTAAGCCCCAATTTCAATTATATATGATTGTAATTCCTTGCACACATCTCCTTTAGACCAAATTGAATATCAAATTGAAAAAATACTTATTTTTTTAATATGGTGAGTACTTGGATCCCCAATTTATATCATATGGATGAAATTCCTAATATTAAGGCTCAGTAGGCCCCTGGGATCAATTTAACCCCAATTAACATTCTTTATATATAGTAATAATCAAGTTCATAGGGATGAACTTAGTTATAATTTCATCACTCATTACCACAATTAAATTCATAGGCTCAATCTGTGATTATGTGGGGGATAATTGATCCCAAATTCACATTCTTTACTCACATATCCAGGTTGAAGGAGCTCAAATTTACCCCAATCACCATCATGATTGTACCTTATATACCCAAAACCTATACCCTAAGCCCTAATCCCTAAAGTTCCTAATCCTTAAACTCTAAACCATAAATATAAACTCTTTAAACCTTAAACCAATCATTTTATCCCAAATTAACATCATTTAGACTAAGAATTAAGTTCACAGGGCTCATTTTGGCCTGAACCACATGACTAATTGCTCCATTTGATTAATTAACTCAATATGAATGATGACAATAAGTATAATGATAACCCAAAAACACATTCTATAGTCATAAATGGCTCTAAGTGATTCAAATTGTCTTCAATTATCTTTGTGATTGAACCTATGTACCCTAAACCATGTATATACATTAAAACCTAGAAGCCATAAACCATAAACCCTAAACACTATACCCTAAATTGTAAACCATAAACTTTCCCTATTTACCAATTTTAATTTAGTCCCAATTAACATCCTTTGTAGTAAGAATTAGGTTTGAACATGGCATAGAGAGATTAGACATTAATATACATGTCCTTAAACCTAAAATATATGCCCTAATCCCTAAAACACAAATTTTAAGCCCTATGCCCTAATTCCCACTACATGCCACAGATATACATGCCTTATGCTATAATTTATTTTATCATGAGATGTCATAAAATTTACTTTTTAAACCTATGTCCAAAACCTAGCCTTTGGAGTACCAATCTATCTGTGCATCTAAAGTAAATTGGGGTTATTTTGAGCCCCTTCAACCTAATTAACCAAAGAGGAGGAGATATTTGATTCTTTTAATCAAGCATTCCTTTGAGGCTAATTTGATCACCTTCAATAGTAAGATTTGATTCAAGGGGAAAAATCCAAAGATCAATGTTCAATCATGAATTGATATAATTAATCAATTCGTGCAATTCCCTACGTGATCTAGGCAAAATTGAGACCCTAAACTAAATGTATGGCTCAATTAATTGTATAACATGTATGCAACATGTTCATGGCATAATTGACCCTACTATTATCAAAAATTCAAATATGAAGGTAATCAAGTCATCAATAGGTGAACAAACAACTCAAATGTTCTTCAATTACCTTAGTGATTAGACCATATATCTAATATCTTAAACCCTAAACCATGTACCATTTAACTTTAACCCTAAACCTTGTACCATTTACATTAAACCCTAAGCCATAATCCATAAGCCTTAAACCCCAAACCCTTTAAATTATAGACCCTAAACCCTAAACCAATAAATTTAGCCCCAATTAACATCCTTTATTTATAAAGTAAGAATTAAGTTCACAAGGATGAACTTGGTTAAAATTGCATCATTCATTACCATAATTGACTTAATAGGCTCAATCTATGATGATGTGATGTAGGAACATCTACAAAAGTTTCAAATTCTAGTGTAAAAATTCAAATTTTGGTTTTCCCTCCAAATTGTGAGATTTCAAAATTTCACCTTCAAGGTAAATGCAATTATCAAAAAGTGAAATTAAAAAGGTGAAAAGTGATTGTTAGATTGTTGAGGAAATAAAGGGGAAATGGTTGAAACTATTTTCAACCTTAGTAAATTGTTAAAACTTTCAAACAGCATATTGTTTTGCCTTAAGCCCAAATTGGGCGTAGAAGTTAGAGGGGAAGTTCTTGAAAAGATAAAAAAAGAAGAGAATTCAGTAATGAGAGAGAAAGAGAGGGGCGTAGAAGTGAATAAGGACAGAAAGGAAAATTTCTCTCATTCAAGGACAGAGAATGGAATGAAGAAAAGAGAGAAGAATTAGTGAGGGAAGACCTCACTCAAGAGATGTTAAAGGAAAGAGAAGGAGCAAAGAATGTGTGAAGGAGAAAGCAAGGCTTTGAAAGCCATGGGACACTAGAACTGAATCTTATATTTAGCTGTAAGTCTTCTATTTGATCTAAGAAGAATGAATGTATTTGTTTCATATATGGTTTCTTTGTGAATTTTGGTGACAGGCCTATATATATGTGTGTGTGTATGTGAATGTGTATGAATGATGGTTTTATATAGAACATTGAGGAAATTACATGTAAAATAGTTATTTGGCATGTTGAGAATGAGTTTAAACTGATATTTTGTGAACAAGAGGTCTTAAAAGTACTTTGAATGTATAAGAAGCCCAAACAGGCCTAAACTAGATATTCAAGAATTTAAAAATAAAGCTCATTGTCTTAGGTAAAATCCACATGAAAATGTTTGGATGGAGTTGAAAATGGTATGGAAATAGGTCCCTGAGGCAGGTATGAACTTAAGAAAGGAAGAAACAGGTTTAGAAACCCCTTTAATGTCCAAAAACTCCACAGTTGGAATTCAGGTCTGTAGGTGACAGTTTATAGACAATGATAAGACATTTGCATGTTTTGCAAGGCAAATGGATTGATAAACGTATCCCTTGATATGAGTATGGAATGGAGAAATAATTTAAGGTATTGAAATTTTCATACATACCCTGGAACCCTGTTGATCATTGTGTTAGAGGAGAAAACCAAGAACCCTGCTGACTGTCATACAAATACAGTCAAAAGACATTGAAATGTTAAGCATTGGAAGGTACAGAAGGTTGATATGACTTGTCTAATTATTGGAGAAGGTGTATGGGGTTAAAAAAAACCCTATAAAAGTGATTATAACCCTTGAAACTATCTAAAACACACCCAAAAAAAATAATTAGCTCTCGGCCTGTGACTGTCCAAGGGAAAATCCTGATTTAGCTTCTAGTCCTCAAAATGAGTTTTAATGATTGAAACCTCTTAAAACTTTGTAATTTGATCCTTGATGATGTTAGAAAACTGTTGGAAGTGGTTTCAAAGTGCTACAGTATGGAGAAGTATGGAAAAGAACAATTTCCAAGTGGATCCTAGGTGTATGTGAAGGAAAGAGCATAGGCCAATATAGGAAAAGTGAATTTCTCCAAAGAAGTGCACTAAAAAATGATTGATTCACATGTAAAAAGATAATGGGTATCTGGAATGATGATTTGTTTGCTTAGAAAGTCTATACATCACTCTAGACAAGGGGTTTTGCACTAAAGGAGGGCTAATTATAATAGGGCATAAAGAAGGAAGTATAATTCCGTACAAAGCAACCTCAAGAGATTTTCTAGTATGTTATATAAGGGCTTAATGGGTATCCAGAAATGATTTTACTTTCATGATTAAGATAATATATAAGGATTTATGGCCAATAAACAGGGATAATAATGCTACAAGGAATGAATGATCTAGATGGGTCTATATCAGTTTGTTGATGGTTTCAGAGCTGTGTAAGATCAGTTTTCATCATTTGGTATAAGAGATTGAAGCTCTTGGGAATTGGTAACTTGTTGTTGGTTGTGATTTCTAATGAGTTGTTACAGGATTTGGCAAGAGGATCAACAGGACAAAGTGTTAGAAGACCCTAGGGAGAAAAGGTATGAATAATTTTGTTATTTGATTTGAGTTATTGTGTTGAGAAGAAATCAAGTGAAGAAGTTGCAGGTTCAAGGCAGCCAAACCATTAAGGCTTAAGAGGGGAAGAAGCCAAGGAAGGCTTAGTGAAGATCCAAGAAGAAGCTTGGATAGTTTGCCAAAAGACTAAGGTGAAATAGACTTAGGTGAGGTAAAGGAAGAAGTTTGAAGAATTGAGAAGAGAAGCTTAGATAAGCTCTAGAATAAAATCAAGTGAATGCTCAAGAAGAAGATCCAAAGCAAGGTAAGCTTGGATTTATGATTTGTATTTGATGAAGTGTTGTATAAGAGTTGCTACAGGATTGAGAAAAGGATCAAAAGACTAGGATGCAAAAGGCCTAGGTGAGATCAAGGAGATTATCAAAAGACCAGTCAAGGAAAAAGGCTTGGGTTAGATAAGGGATCAAGAGACCAAGGTGGAAAAGACTTGGGTGAAGATCTCAGAGATGGAAGTATTGTTGAAGGCACTGCAGAACAACAAGGTACAGGAGGGCACCAAGAAGAAAGCAAGCATCAAAAGTATGGACAGTATTGCAATTGATAGAGAGATTGATAGTTTGAAAAGAGATTTAGCTAATTTTATAGATGAATATGAGTCTTGGATGTAGATGGATAAGCAAGCATGGGTATGGCCAATAAAGAAGAGGTTGAAGTGGCCAATAGATCTCCTAGTGAAAAGGAGAAGAAGGCAAAATGAGATTTCCATGAAGAGAGAAGCCCATAGAGGCTTGAAGAAGGTAAGAAGGTTGCCAAGTGAGCAGCAGGAAGGAGAAGTTGTGAAGAAGGTTCTCATTGAGGAGAACAAGAGAGAAGAAAGAACAGATGAAGTGTCAGGAAGAGCACTTGAAAAGATGAGAGTGTTGGTGAAGAGAGCACTCATAGGGACCTTGTGGTCTCTTGTTTTTATTTCTAATATTGTCTTTGCATGGGTAGTTACAGGTATGAACAGCCTTATGAAGGTTAAGAGAAGGGCCTTGGAGAGTGAAGAGATTGGTGCGAGAGAAGACACCAAATGCACAAGTGAATGTGTAAGAGGAAAGAGAAGTAAGTTTGTTGTTGTTGATAAGGAAGAAGCGATGCATTGGTTAATGCATAAAGGAGGTGTTGAAAAAGCCATACAAGTAAGAGAAGAGGTAGAAGATGAATCTGAATTTCATGATGCCATTGAAGGCCAAGAAGAAGAAAGAGAGCAGCCAAGTACAAAGGAAGAAAAATATTGCTCCATAGATCAAGCTATCAAATAGGTAAATGAAGTGTTAAGACCTGATTTTGATTGTTATTGTAAGCATGAAGCTGCTAATGTACAGGTGCAAGAGTTAAGGAATATGATAGAGCCCTCAAAAAGAGAATTTAAGCATGGGTATGTGATGCCTAAATGGTGGATGAAGCAAACTCCCAAGCAAGAGGAAGTGCTGGTACAAGAGCATGATTATAGGATGACTAAATGGCTTGTGAAGTCAAATGATAAGAAGAAGACTCAAATGTGGGTGCCTAAGAAGGCAAAGAGAAAAGAGAGGACTGTAAGTGATTCAAGTAGCCAAGAGAATGAAGATGAGAAAGAAAACTTCTCAAAGAATAATGAGGTAGAGCATGAGGATGCAAAGATGAAAGGTAAACAATTTGTTTATGATGATGTTTTTGAATCCTTCAATGATATTTTCATGAGAAATGAAAGATGAAAAGTGGCTGTAAGGACTAATATGCAGCAAGGAGAGACATCCAAATGGATGGAGGATGAGGAAAGGAGAAAGTATACAACAGAACAAACAAGATGGCTTCAAGCAGAGATTGAAGAAAGCAAAGAGATAGAAGGTAAGAGTGCTTCAATTGTATTTGATAAGTATATTGATGTTGATGAAGAAGTTGGTTATTGTGAAGACAAGCTAAGAAAAGATGAGATAAGAGGTAAAGGGCAAGTAAGCCTTGTGTGTGATCAACCCAAATTTGATGAAGAGAATGGTGAGATAGATGAGATATCACTAAAGGAAGAGTTGAAGATGTTAGAATAGCTGTTGGGTGATTTAAGAAAGATGAAGGAAGGTACAAGCCATGGTGAAGACACCATTGGGAAGAGTGGAGCAAGACAAGAGTAGGGCAAAGAGACAAAGGTAGTTTTGGTCAAAGAGCAAGCATGTGAAGACAGCCAAGAGGCTTCATGGCCTAAAGATTTTTATTCTAAGGTGGCTTTGAATGTTTTGTATGTAGGTATGAAGGTAGCTAAAGTGAATGACATACATGAGTCATTGAAGAAGCTCATGAACCAAGAAGAACAACAAGAAGATCTAGAAGACATGAATGAAGATGAAGAAGCATGGAAGTAGGAGCTGGTAGCTGAGAAAGAGATGAGGAGAAGAACATACTAGAAGAGGAAGAAAAGCAAGATGAAAAACAAAGACTACCAAAGACAAGCATTGGCTTTGACAATGAGACCATGGGATCTAGGTATACAAGTCAAGACTAAAGTGAGGAGGAAGCATGACATTTGAACTAAGGTTCAAATATTTTCTAGAGGGAGAGTATGATGCAGGAGCATCTACAAAAGTTTCAAATTCTGGTGTAAAATTTCAAATTTTGGTTTTCCCTCCAAATTGTGAGATTTCAAAATTTCACCTTCAAGGTAAATGTAATTATCAAAAAGTGAAAGTAAAAAGGTGAAAAGTGATTTTTAGATTGTTGAGGAAATAAAGGGGAAATGGTTGAAACTATTTTCAACCTTAGTAAATTGTTAAAACTTTCAAACAACATATTGTTTTGCCTTAAGCCCAAATTAGGCGTAGAAGTTAGAGGGGAAGTTCTTGAAAAGAGAAAAAAAAGAAGAGAATTCAGTAATGAGAGAGAAAGAGAGGGGCGTAGAAGTGAAGAAGGACAGAAAGGAAAAGTTCTCTCATTCAAGGAAAGAGAATGGAATGAAGAAAAGAGAGAAGAATTAGTGAGGGAGGACCTCACTCAAGAGATGTTAAAGGAAAGAGAAGGAGCAAAGAATGTGTGAAGGAGAAAGCAAGGCTTTGAAAGCCATGGGACACTAGAACTGAATCTTATATTGAGCTGTAAGTCTTCTATTTGATCTAAGAAGAATGAATGTATTTGTTTCATATATGGTTTCTTTGTGAATTTTGGTGACAGGCCTATATATATGTGTGTGTGTGTGTGTGTATGTGAATGTGTATGAATGATGGTTTTCTATATAAAATTGAGGAAATTACATGTAAAATGGTTATTTGGCATGTTGAGAATGAGTTTAAACTGATATTTTGTGAACAAGAGGTCTTAAAATTACTTTGAATGTATAAGAAGCCCAAACAGGCCTAAACTAGATATTCAAGAATTTAAAAATAAAGCTCATTGTCTTAGGTAAAATCCACATGAAAATGTTTGGATGGAGTTGAAAATGGTATGGAAATAGGTCCCTGAGGCAGGTATGAACTTAAGAAAGGAAGAAACAGGTTTAGAAACCCCTTTAATGTCCAAAAACTCCACAGTTGGAATTCAGGTCTGTAGGTGACAGTTTATAGACAATGATAAGACATTTGCATGTTTTGCAAGGCAAATGGATTGATAAACGTATCCCTTGATATGAGTATGGAATGGAGAAATAATTTAAGGTATTGAAATTTTCATACATACCCTGGAACCCTGTTGATCATTGTGTTAGAGGAGAAAACCAAGAACCCTGCTGACTGTCATACAAATACAGTCAAAAGACATTGAAATGTTAAGCATTGGAAGGTACAAAAGGTTGATATGACTTGTCTGATTATTGGAGAAGGTGTAGGGGGTTAAAAAAAACCCTATAAAAGTGATTATAACCCTTGAAACTATCTAAAACACACCCAAAAAAAATAATTAGCTCTCGGCCTGTGACTGTCCAAGGGAAAATCCTGATTTAGCTTCTAGTCCTCAAAATGAGTTTTAATGATTGAAACCTCTTGAAACTTTGGAATTTGATCCTTGATGATTTTAGAAAACTATTTGAAGTGGTTTCAAAGTGATACAGTATGGATAATTATGGAAAAGAACAATTGGCAAGTGGATCCTAGGTGTATGTGAAGGAAAGAGCATAGGCCAATATAGAAAAAGTGAATTTCTCCAAAGAAGTGCACTAAAAAATGATTGATTGACCTGTAACAAGATAATGGGTATTTTTAATGATTCTTTTTTTGCTTATAAATTCCGTACATCACTCTAGACAAGGGGTTTTGCACTAAAGGAGGGTTAATTAGAACAGGGCATAAAGAAGGAAGTACAATTCTGTACAAAGAAACCTCAAAATATTTTACTGTATGTTATAGAAGGGCTTAATGGGTATCTAGAAATGATTTTACTTTCATGATTGAGATAATATATAAGGAGTTATGGCCAATAAATAGGGATAACAACGCTACAAGGAATGAATGATCTAGATAGGTCTATATCAGTTTGTTGATGGTTTCAGAGCTATGTAAGATCAGTTTTCATCATGATTTGGGGGATAATTGATCCCAAATTCATTTTTTTTACTCATAGATATAGGTTCAAGGCTCCCAAATTTTCCCTAATTGCCTACAATATTATACCTTATAAACCATAAGTCCTAATCCTTAAATTTACTAATCCTTAAACTCTAAACCATAAATATAAACTCTTTAAATCTTGAACCAATCATTTTAGCCCAAATTAACATCATTTAGACTAAGAATTTAGTTCATATGGTTTAATTTGGCATAAATCACATGACTGATTCCCCATTTGACTAATTCACTCAATCTACATGATGAAATCCAAGGTATAATGACAACCCAAAAACACATTTTATAGTCACAAATGGGTCCAAGTGATTCATATTGTCCTTAATTATCTTTGCAATTGACCCTATGTACCCTAAACCATATATACATTAAAACCTAAGGCCTAAACCATAAAACCTAAACACTACACCCTAAATTTTAAACCATAAGCTTACCTTATTTATGAATCTATTTAGTCCCAATTAACATCCTTTATATTAGGAATTAGGTTCACATGGCATATAACGATTAGATAAATTATATACAGGTCTTTAAACTTAAACCCCATGCCCTAATACCTAATCCCTAACACATAAATTATAAGCCCTATTCCCTAATGCCCACTACATACCGCAAACATACATGCCTTATGATATAACTTATTTTATCATGAGATGTCATAAAATGCATTTTTTAAACCCTTGGCCAAAACTTAGGTTTTGGAGTACCAATCTAGTTGTGCATCTAAAGTAAATTGGGAATTTTTGAGCCCCTTCGACCTAATTTCAGACTATAAAATATTATTTAGGGGTTGATCAACTCCAATTTTCCCCAATCACCATCATGATTTTATCTTAGATACCCTAAATCATATACCCCCAGCCCTAATGCTTAAAGTTCCTAATCCCTAAACTCTAAACCATAAATATAAACTCTTTAAATGTTGAACCAATCATTTTAAACCAAATTAACATAATTAAGACTAATAATTATCTTTTTAATTGACCATGTGTACCCTAAACCTAAGCCCTAAACATTATACCCTAAATTATAAACCAAAAACTTTTGCTATTTAGAAATTGATATAGTCCTAATTAACATCCTTTGTAGTAAAAATTAGGTTCACACATGGTATAGAGTGATTATAAATTATATATAGCCTTAAACCCAAACCTTACATGCCCTAATCCCTAATCCCTAAACCCTAAAACATAAATTGTAATCCCGAATCCCTAAACCATAATCCATAAACTCTATTCACTAATGCCTTAATCTTTAATCCCTAATCCCTAATCCCTTATCTAAATTAAGTATAACACGATCATGTTATATAATAATGTGATCAAATTATTATTAATATAGTCAAAACTCAATTCTCATTGCCAATTAAAAACCCCAAATCTTATATTAACAATAAATTGATCCCATTATTACATAACACGGTCATATTATTGTCAATATAAGCTTCTCAATGTGTTGGATAAGGTAGAACCTTAAACAACACATAACGTGATTGTGTTATGTAATAACATGATTGCATTATATAATATGATCATGTTGTTCTTATTTTAGACTAATATCACTTATCAATGACTATTTTAAACCCAAATCAAAAATTTTATCACCACAAACATTCTCTGCATACTTTTGCAAGATATTTGATACTTGTGTATAGGACCCCACCTTTAAAAATCTGTCAATTATCCTTAATGATGGGTGTAAAATCATGTCTAAAGAGGAATATATTGAATATAAACACACCAGAGGAATTAGAAGATTTGAGAGAGAAACACAAGCTATAAATGCAAAAACTTTTTGAGAGGTAAGGTACAAACCCTAATCTTGATGAACCAAATGCCATAGATAATGAGCCAATTGACAATAATAAATTAAAAAATTATGAAATTGACCATAATCAATTGAATAATATTTAAATTAGCCATAATGAAATTTATAATAATGAAATTAAAAATAATTAATTAGTTAATGTTGGAAGTTCACATTCAAAGTTCCAAGTTTTTGATTTTGTTGATGATGAGTCTATGTATGATGCTTCACCCCCCATGAATGAATAAAATTTGATGGAAATAAATAATGATGAAATTAACCATAAATAAAATTTCATGGAAACATATAATGAAGAAATTAATAATGAAAAAAATATCATCCCACCTTTAAACAATTAAAGTAAGAACATTTTTGAAGCACCCTCTCAACAAATTCCACCATTACCAATACCTCCAAGAATTATGCGTAGAAAAGACAAGTACTTATTTGAAGTCAATGAAAATATTTTAGAACCAATGCATAAAGAAATTTTTGATCGCCAATCAAGAAGATTGGATCAACAAATTTGGGATAATTTATTTCATAATCTAGAGTATGATAGTCAAAGATGTCAATTATTTGTTTCATTGATAAAATTAATTAAGATGAGACCTATAATGTACACATTAGGACTAAGAAAATCTAACATTAATGATGAAAATAATGAAATTTTTGAATATTTACATGATTTATATCATACTGTATACCCAAAATCATGCACCAAAGATTGTATTTCTTCTTGGTGTATACTTACAACTTGTGCAATAAGTGACAAAACAGGGAAAAAAATGAATGGTTTCAAAAACAAGTCGAACACTTAATATAAATAGAAAACTAATAATGAAATCAATTGAAAGACATGAAATACTTGATGAACCTAATACCAATGAGCTCTAGGCATTCTCTAGTAGACTTCCACGAAAGGACAAGTCCATAGCCGATACTCTTAAAGAGATACTTAGTCAATTTTGGAAAGACAATACAAGAGTTTTGCCCAATCACAGAGATGTTGTGATAATAAGATTTGGTTCTTGTAATCATGAACCACATCCAAAACATTTATTGGATATGATTCAAACACAATTGTACTCTAAATTTTTCAATGCGCTATGATATTTTTCACCATATTCATTATAGATTTCATACCAAAAACATTTTGTAGGAGTGTGGTATTGAATTTCCATCAAAATCAGCTAGGGAATTTACTCTAACTATCTTTTGCAAAATATCAGATGGACAATTATTTTACACGAAATCATGTTTAAATGAAAATTGAAGCATTTTTGGTGGATTGAAAAAATTAAAAAATGTATCCATGAGGATATTACAAGTCTAATTGGATAGGAATTAGTTGGTTTAAGCAAATATAAATTAGTGACTTATCAAGTAAAAGATGGCAAATAATCTAAAAGGTGTGATCTTGTTACAAAACTTGTTTTTGATTTTTTGGTCAAATTTAGGGGGAAGATTATTTATGAGTATGCAAGGCACACACATAGGGATAGATGGTTGGATGAACATTTAAAGATAAGCAATGATACACTCTCACTTGGTTCAATTATTTTAGTAGTTGATTTTTCTAAAAATTACATGTTCAAACCCCAAATGGAAGTTCAATCATAGTATTATAACTCATCACAAGTTACCATATTCATGCATATAACATTCATGCATGCATCTGATAGTACAAAAGAATAATATAAAATATTAAGAGTATCATTTCTATATCAGTGAAGATATATCACATTGTTTAGAGTATGTGCAAGGTTGTTTTTAGAAGTTCTATGAATAGTTGAGTTAGAGGAACATTACTTTCAATCAACATTACATTTGGTCAGATAATTGCACATAATAATTCAAAAATGCATAGATGTTTTATTGGTTGACATGGATACATATTACCACTGGTGTATAACACATTTGGAGTTTCACTAAGGTTGGCCATGGAAAAGGGGAGTATGATGATGTTGCAGCATGTGTAAAATGAGTTATTGTAAGGGAGGAGTTGAAATTTGAAGAGGGTGTTCATTTGAAAAATGAAAAAATTGTGGTTGAATGGTTTAATGAGAACATATGTCATGGTGTTCAACCTAAATATACTATTTATAGACATTTCTAGTTAATGGAGGAAGAACAATTGGTAAAGTATGAGGTTTGCATCACTCTAAAGGGTTCAAGTGACCTCCA
>JARHVA010001173.1:1925000-2142500 GCA_037957365.1 Torreya grandis | reverse complement strand
AGTCAATCAATTAGCTGGGTACAATGGTGGTTGGACATCATGTGATCCCTCATTTTATAAATTAACTCTTCAATTTCAATTTTTTTCCCGCAATATTGTTAATAAGAACCTCTTGAATGCCATGGGTTTTTGGGGAACTATAGGAGGGTTAGGAGGAATAAGAGGGTTTTGTGGAGGGTTATGAGGAGGATCAATAAGAGGGTTCTGTGGAGGGTTAGTAGGATGAGCTATTAAAAAAATTACAATTAAAAACTAGGGTTAAACAATGAAAAACTAGGGATAGATAGGAAATATTTATATCACTTAACTCTCCTACATGGTAACATCATCAATCAGTAGGTTCATGGGATGAATTTGGTAGCTTCCTAACACTCTTTGGTGTATTCCATGCAAAACATGATTGTTAAAACTAGGAGAGAGCAAGGAAACTCAAATGAAAAATGAGGATTTTGTATTCAAGTTTTGATTTTTAGTTTTTTGATACATAGGTAGCTTGATCATGTTATCAATGTAATCACATTATTAAAAATGATAATAACATGATCATGATATTATTCAATATAACATGATCACATTATATAATAATGTGATCATATTATGGCTGGTAATCATTGAGCCATAATTTAAATAATGTGATCACGCTAATTAAATAACATGATCATGTTACTAATTAATGTGATCACATTAGCTATGATGTTCATAGAATAATCCACCAACTCCATGCACTTACCCTAGGATTTGTGTCCCATGTCAATTATCTCCTTCATGGCCTTCTCTATCTCATCTTTGTGCCTCTTCAAATTCCTATAGGGGTGGTGATAACAAGTTTGGCACCCTCCTCTACTCAATGACATGCTCCATGACTTGTTCATGAGGCATCCTAGGAAGTATTCTACCAAAAACATTTCAATGATTGGACAAAAAATATTGTACCGTTGGATGGTAACTCTTTTTATAATGCTCTATAATGGTTGGCATAGCAAGGATTTTTGCAACCCACTCTACCTAATCGTGTCTGATAAATCTCTCCATTTTTTTGAAAGAGACTATATGCAGTTCACCATTTGACATGCCTCTGAGCATAATTTGTCTTCCAATAACTTCAAATTTAATTTTTGTGGTCTAAAAATTCATATAAAACTCTCCAGTAGACTAAAACCATTGCATTCCAAGAAATGCATCTGTGTCTCCTATGCTTACCACATAAAAGTCATCTTTAAGCTCATAATCTCCCAACTAAATGCTCATGTTAGGAATATTCTTGGTGTATGTGAGGGTGAATCTATCTGCTACCATATCCTTGAACCCATAAAATTCTTATGTTTTGATTCCCTTTCTAGCCATAACTCCTTCATCAATGAAATAATGTGTAGCACCTATTTTTAATGAGAGAGACTATCTGCTATCCACATAATACTCCTATGATTATGAAAGAAATAATTATTTAGAAACAAGAGATTTGGGAAAGTGTGTTTCCACTTCCATTCTCCTTCTCTAATTCATTTGAAGATCTTTCTTTCCCCTGATTGGATTGTGGATCTCATTCTTCAATAGTAGATTCATCTACCTAATAGTAATCAATTTGATTAACTTTGGCCTTAGGTGATCACTTATGATTTGTACCCCATGGATCCTTATAGGTGAAACCTAATTTATTCCTTTGGATGTCATTAAGTTGATCCAAACTTAACCTTATTGGTTCTTTCTTAGCTGGATTTGAATCTTTGTGGATGTGCTTCTTGCCCTTGTCTTGTTGAAACCCTTTTGACTGAGATTTGCTATTGAATATAGAGAACTCCATGTCTCTTTCCATTTTAATTACTTCCTAAAGTATGGATGGGATAAGAGCCTTAATCCAACCTCTTTAGGGTTTGAAAACTCTATCAACAAAAAGTATGATCAATCTTCTTTTTGAAATGTTGGTCATCAACACTAATAATATTTGGAAATCAGCAATGTAAGTGTCTACCAAACTCCATTCCTTTAGCTATGCAAACTCTTTGAAGTGAAGCTCAAGATCTTTCTTATAAAAACCTATAAATTAACCTCTTTTTGAATTCATCATAAGTGTTAATTTGATCATGTCCCAAGGTAACCAAAACATGGTACCACCATTCATGTTCACATCATTCCAAATGGAGAGTTGCATACTTAACTACATCAATTTTGGCCATAAGATTAAGGTAAAAATAAGTGTCAACCTTTGACACCCAAGATATAGTAGTGATATTTATTGTACCATAAAATTATGGGATAGACAATTTCCCAACTTTTTTCCACAACTCATTGCTTTATGATCTTCCACTTGCATCTTTATGGGGTTTATGCCTTTTTCTAAATTCTAAATATTGATTATACAACATTGCTAACTAGAGACCTGCATCAAATGTCATCCAATTATCCCAAACTTAAGTTTCTAATTTTACATCATCAATATCATCATCCTCTTCATGAGAATTACCCACCATAATGAAGGTAATCATGGAGGGCTTAGTGTTGACTGAACCTTTAGAGGTTCATGTATGTATAGGTCCATTTTTTACTATATTGGATTTTTTTAATTCAGTATGACCATTATCCCTTGCATTAAAAATTTTGTCCCCCATTTGAACAAGTGTCTAATTAAGTAGATGAGAATATTGAGTCATTTATTAAGTCATTGTAAGTGCCAAATTATCCAATATATCTTCCCATTTAGATGGGTCTCCACTAACTCTTTCATCTTTTTATCCCATTGTATCAACAAGATCTTCTTTTAATTTAAATATCTTTTGTACTCTTTGAAAATACCTAAATTCCTTATCAGTAGGAAACATCAAAGGCACAAGAACTACAAGTTGGCAAGATCACTAGCTCTGATACCACTATACGATCCCTCAAGGATATTTACTGCAATTTATTTTATTTTATTTTGTAGAAAATAACATACCAATGCAACTCCCATACAACTACAAGACTAAATATTGATAAAACCACCAACACTATTATGCATTCAATAACTAAATAAATACATAAAAAATAATGGATAACACATGTATTATGGAAATATCTTAGTACAATTGCTTACATAGAATTATTTGTTAAAGCACCAATGTAGTTTCTGCATGAAACTACCAAACTAGCTAGGGTGGATTTCTCACCACTGAACCCAATAGATCTAAGAGGGGTTTTATCCTAAAAAATATCTTCACTTCAAGAGATTCATCCTTGGGAATGGCTGAAGTATGAACCAAGTCCAAACTTACAAAAGAGGGGGGAGGGTTTAATAGTCAACATGATATTTACAAAGGAAAAGCTCTCCATATATATTTTTTTTTCAAGAGGAGAGGAGAGGAGAGAAAATGGAGGAGAGAGAGGAAGAATGTTTCCCATAATAGTAAACCATGTGAATTTTGATGCAAGAAATTAAACAAGAGAGATACAAGCTTAGTCACTCCCATGTGACTCCAATCTTTGGCATCCTACATCACATGTGCAAATCTAGAATAGTGCATCCTCCATGTGCTTTCAGAATGAGCGGGAATCATTTCCAAAAATTTCCCCCCACTACAAGTCCACTATCCCATGTGCCTCCAAAGGACTTCACATTCCAAGACATTATTCCTCCAAATGGTGGCACCATAACTATTCCTCCTTGTCTAATTGAAGCATGTGATTTCCAAAAGTCAAAGAAGCTTGTCTTTTGGTTTCCTACTCCTTCACATGATTAATATACCCTTTTGGGGTCATGCCACATCATCTTAAATCTACCTCACATACTACATCACCTACTATATCACCTTAAATAGTGATGGGTGAATAGTAATCTATGAATAGTAATGGTGAATAGTAACTTATGAATAATGACCCAAACACCAATATTCCCTGATATTACTTGAAATAGCTGATAGGAACCAAGTAGGCTGATGGTATTATTTCAAAGGTCTACTATGAGCAAGGGGACATTAAAATAAATAATAAAAATTAGGAGCCTTGAGATACTAGGGTAATACTAAAATTTAGCTATGTGGTTGGAACTAAGCATGAAGCTATCTCTCTTGCTCTGAGTTATTCAAATAAAGTTAGTCTTGCATCAAACTAATAATTAATGATGTCAAAATTAAGAATATAAGGTTTGAAGAGTTTGATGGCCTCAACCATCAACCTTTTTTTTTTAACCTCTAACCTCTTCAATTATACTCCTAGTGCTTCAACTCTCATCACCCTATCCTTAGAAAAATTTACCAATTACAAGATTTCATCATTGGTTTTGTATATAGTGCCTTCAACTTCTTCCTTGAAGTTATTTATAGATTCTTGGAGGAGAGTATCAGTTTTTTGCATGTTGACTAGTTTACCTATAGGAATGAACACATTAGTGACCCTCATGGCCTTCATAATTTCCAAGGCCTCAATTTCATGATTTGAGAAATGCCCCATTAGTGTCTTCATCTAATTGTGCTAGTTGAAGGAAGCATTCCTTCTTCTAATTATATAATTAAGGCACCATGATGCATCCATGTTGGAGACCAAATTTTTGTTGTTGAAGGCACTAGTTGTGGAGCATTGAAATAATAAATTAAACCTTTTCTCTATCTTTTTCATCAGGTGCTAAAACATGGTCACATTTTTCCTATTAGATTGGATCAATACTTTAGAAACCCAAGTGATATATAAAATATTTTACAACTTAGTATTTATACTCTACACATCATCAATTATCTCCTAAGGATCTTGTAAGGTTTATATCTACTACAATTTTTGATGTGCTTCTTCTTTAATTTTATACATTTATTTCATTACTTCACTAGTCAAGTCCACAAAAGAAAATATATCTTTGATATAATCATTAAGATCCCTTGGATCCTTTTTGGATTTATTTGGCAAGGGAAACATCTTTTTTATTTGCTCAAATTAAATTTCTTCATTTGTGTCTAGATTCAAATCCTTCCTCTTCCTCACCATTTGGATGGTTATACCCTTATTATTGAATTGGGTAGAGACTATAGGTAACTTTGTAACAATTAGGTTTTGTCTCTCATCCCTTTTATTTTGCATCTTCTTTTCCCATTAAATAATAACAAGTTCCCCTGGTTCTTCACTTATGGGATGTGATCTTTAGATGTGTAAGGTGGAAGATTCATTGGTGGAGGTATTAGTGATGTAGGTGCCAATGATGCACTTATTTGTATGGGTAAATGGAGAGGTGGATATAAAATACTCTCCCATGGTGAAATATCTCTTAATGGAGTGACTTCAGCCACATAGTTAGTCAAGCCTATGATTGTTTCAATGTCATAATGGATGAATGTATGGGTGAAGATTATGAAATAAGAAACTGTAGTTGAGTTGATTGTTTCTTGAGGACTAGTGGTCTATTAGGGTTATAAGTGGAAATGGTAACACTGCTCTAGAAATGGAATTCATCTTTTGGCTCTTTTATTTGCTTTGAAGAAGAAATAATAGACAAATCAAAAGAACTAGACAAAAGAATATTTGGGACAACTGAAGGCAAATATACAGTTGGAATAGTTAGAATGGAAATAGATGAAATAAGAGTAGAAACTAACTCACTTATGTTTTATTTTTGTTCTTCAGTGAGGATTTGTTGATTTGAAGAGCCAACCAAAGATTCTTCTTATTGTAATATTTCTAATCTCATGGATTTAACCTTATCCAAATCTATCTCTTCATCATCTTGGGTTGATTATTCACTTAATTCAGGTGTAGTCCCCTTCATTATTTACATATCTTCTTTATCTTCATCATTTGAATACTCAACTAAAGATATCACCAATGTAGGCTCCTCTTCTTTTAATTATTCCTAATTAATGGATTCCTCTATGGTGGGTAGACCAAAAGATGGACATTCTTCTATTTTTTTCCCTTTGAGGAAGTGGAAGGACCCTTAGATTTCATCTAGTAAGTGATCATAGAGGGATTGAAAGGAGATGGAGATGTTGAACTGATTGAAGGAGCTATAGTGGTGGGAAAAAAAATTATAGGTGGTTTTGAATGAATGTTGAATGGAGGGAAAATATTAGTGGATAGAAGGGTGAATAGCATAGGAGATAGCATGGCATGGAGTACTTGAGAAGATGCATCCTCGCTGATTGTAATGGTGGATGTGGAATTGATAGAAGTTCCTGAGGAGAAGAATAATTATTTGAAATTGACTTGAAATAAGCCTATATAAACTTATGGAGACTATCTTGGGTGGTAGTTTTAAGTAGTAGAAGAGGTGCCACTAGTAATGTGTTCTTCTGCTAGTCCTAAGGAAGTGTATTTTTCTCTTTGGTAGTAGTTATTCCAAAATTGTAGAAGTAATGTCTAAATATTTAGAGGAAAGATGAGGATGAGGAAGACCTCATAGAGTTTCCCTCTTTATTTGGTAATTTAACTCCCTCTTTATATTGGACTCTCCCTATTTTAATCTTGATTATTCTCTTGTTATAAAGGGAGGTTTGTCTTGCCATTCTAAATCTTGTGGCCGAGTGGGAGGCCTTTGATGGATCCATGTTCTTTATTTTTTTCTTTCATCTCTTTAACTTGATCTTTAGTAATCTTAGGATTATACTAAAGAGCTTGAGAATATATCACGGTCATTTATTTATCCTTCATTCTTGTCCATTCTTGATTATCATTTGATGCATTCAAAAAAATAACATCATGATCATAATCCTGATGACCATATGAAATGTTCACCATCTTCTTTTCTTTGATATCCATGAGGCATGTCCTGATTTTCTTCTTGGTGTCCCATTCCCTAAATTGGACCACCCTCAAATCATAGAAGGATATGGATTTCCCAACATGGATAAAATGTGTCCTAAGCAAAAATTAAATTTGTCTAATACTCAAAGGAGTTTTATAATAATATCCCTAGTGTTTTTACCATGCTCCTCGTCAATGTTATTATAAAGTTGAAAAGCCACCTCATTTTCTATAATTTTGTTAGGCATGTGGCATGGTAGAAACATAGGAGCTGCCTTATGCCTTCAATTTTCATGACTATATAGTCGGATTAATACCAATAATCCCCCATTTTATCAAAACTTCTTTTCATGTTTTTAGAGAGCCTAGGCATCTGGGTGCCATAGGTTTCCTGAGATATTGGAGGATATATTTCCTCACATATTTTATGAATTTCATTATTGAATTTTTATATAAACATGAAAGATAATATTTATATATTCTATTACCTAGATACTTTGTTGAGGGATATGATGGCTACCCATGTGTCATGTAGACTATTCCTAGGATGATGTCTATTAGGTATGACATCATGTACAACTTTCCATCAACTGGCCTTTGATAGGATAAAACATATATGCCTTTAACATTGCACTTACAAATTCCCCTAGGGCAACTAAGTTATTTGAAATTAAAAAAATGTCCAAAAAAGGTACCCATTCCACTTGCATATAAGTTATATTTAAAAAAATAAATAGTCTATTTATAAGGGCCACAACTATCCTAATTTGAGGTCTGAATTCAAAAATATTATTGGAGGAAATGCCTCCTTTGGGATTTAGATTTTGACCCTTAACCATCTATTATTTTATTTTTCCATCAACAGTTTTATGCTTGATCCAAACACTAGCTGAGTCTTGGATATAGGTAGTCTTAGGCTATGAAATTCTGAGATACATTTCAAAATCCCTACTCGAAATAACTATAATCATATTTTTATTTTTCTAATATGTAAGAAATCAACATGAAATGTCTCACTAAAAAATAAACCTATAAGAATATCTATGCACGGCATTACCTTTGGTTTCATTGCCACTAGATGGAGGCCTTGTGTCTTAATGGGAAGCAAGTCATCGATATATTTATTCTCATCTACAGTTAATTGGTCTTGCACAAAGTAGGGTGTCATGGGCTCTAAAACATCCTAAAGGGTTGAATAATGAAGGAAATTGAATTCTTGGGAACCTGTATAGAATATTATATCCATTAAATCCTCACTTATAGCTTAAGAATAGTCTAAAGGGGTATGAACACATGTTTGATTGGAAGAGGAGGTTATTATGTCAATACAAACTTTGTAATTTCTCTTATAAATAACTAGTTTGTTCTTGCAATTTCACTAAAAAATCTAGGGCTCTTTGGATGCACAAGGGCTTAGAATTACAAAATTTAATTGATAACTTGATGGTAATATGATTAACCTTGGACTATATTTTGCATATTTTGACCAAAATTTTAAGTCTTGAATGCATTAGTGTGTCATCAATTCAAATAATGGATTTTGATTTCATTATCATTTCAATTTGAATGCACCAATAAGCCTTGGTGGGTTTACTTGTTTTCCAAATGATAAATATTTTTTAAATACATGTGTCTAGTCATCATATTCAAAGCATCTATCAAATTCTTGTTTACTCACTTATTTACCTTCTTGTGTAACTCATTAATGTATACTTTAATCCTACATCTTTTGAAATGTGACATTTGTCCACTTATCATTCATTTAGGCCTTTAGACATGCATACAAGATTTATATACTCTAGGGCCATGAGTTAACTCAACTATGCCACTTGGAGAAAACTTAGGTCTATAAGGGCTCAAAATCTTGAGAGATTGAGTTTTTTATCTGTGTACACTTGTGTAAATGTTCTATGTAACTAAATGATGACACGTGGTATGATATCTAAGCCTTAGAGGCATGTAGACTTGGAACCATGGGACCAATGGTTCATTGACTAATTATATCTTTTTTGAAAGTCTGGACCAATATAACTATGCCACATATCATATTTTTTAGAGCTCATAAGCTCTAAGGTATTAGATTTGTAGGCCTCAATGGCTTTACAACTATGCAATGTTTCCATATTTATAAGTAAATAAAAATGTATTGAGTGTTGAATACTTAGATCATAATCTTGAAACCATTATAATTATGCAATATTTCTAGAATTTGAGGTCAATAAAAATGTGCCAAGTGTTGAATTCTCATAGATCAAAAGCTTAAAACCATTAGAATAAAGGAAATTAGAACCATTAGAACTATATAATATTTCCATAATTTTGGGTAAATAAAAATGTACTGAGTGTTGAATGCTTGAAAATTGAAAGGTCAGAACCATTAGACTATTGGTGACTATATTAATCCTTCCATGGTTTTAATTTATAAAAAGGTTCCACATGTTTAATGCTTGAAACTCTAAAGCTCAATAGCATTAGACCATTAACTTTAATTTTAAAATTTTTGGGCTTCCACGTAATGAAACAACACCCGTGGCCTTTTCTTAGAGCTCAAAAACCTTTAACACTTAGAAATTTTATGAATGTTGAAGGCTTCATGTAATATGTGGATGCCACATATCAAAATTTCAGAACTTGGGATCTTTAAATACTTATAAAATTTTATGAAGGGCTATAGGTTTCAGATAATGTGATGACATTTCTTGACTTGATTTTCAACATAATAAAGTAAGGATCAACCATGAATGATGAGTAAGTCTCTATAAATATATTGACAATAAATATATTGACAGACATACAAAACATGGAAAATGCTAGGACATGAGACATTATTTCCATTAGTAAATAAATCAAAGTTCCAACTTTTCAAAGGGAAATATGAAAACCTAAGGTCTAAGATAACTTAAAATATCTATTTAAGATTTGATTTTCATAGTTTAAATTATTGTAACTTTATACTTTAAAGATAACCTTAGACATTTGCATGAATAAATCCAAATCATATATTCTTAAGGTTTAAAGGCACCCAAATAAGGCTTTTCAACAATTATGTGTCCCTATTTTTTATTTTTAAAATGGGTGGGGGGGGGGGGTTTGTGTGTGTGTGTTAGGGTACAAATTTGAAAAGTGTATTTTGGCTTAGAGTGTGTTTCCAACCTATTAAAGGATTCTAAACTTAGATTCAAAAAGAAATTCACCTCAAAAAAAATAAAAATATTTTCTCCAAAATGTTTTATTTTTATGAAATTTGAATTTTTATTATGTTCCATATACAAATAGTATGACTTCTAATGTTGTGGGTTGGCATTAATCAAATTAATCAACAAGTAAATTGCTAATTTAATTCTTGTTGTTATATACATTCTTGTAATTTTCTTGGACATTTTTATGGATCACCTTGAGTAATATGAAAAATTAAGTGTTGTTTCCATTATATCTTGTTGAGGACCTCTAGTATCTACTCACTCTTTACACATATCAACTTGGTTTCTATCCAAGTTCTCTACTATTTTCTCATTGTTAGGGATTATAATTATCATGTATTATTATAGAGTATGTGTTTGTAGTTAGCCTTTTCTTTTTATGTTGTTAAGACTACATTCCCTACAAGTCTTTCATTTTAATTGGGTATATTTGGAGATGTAAATTTTAAATATATGGAGACTTCACATAATTTTATGTTTTTTACCATGATTTATTAAGATGGAGTTCAATTTTTTTCGAATAACAATTTTGTTTTATTTTTCTCTTTGTATATCTTTATTCTTTCACAAGTGATTTCATTTCCATCCCATGGATCATTCTAATAAATGTTGATAATTATGATATTAGATTATAGATTTAGATCTCTGTTATTATTCATTATTTTAAAATGCATTTTTAAGTGTGCATCATTAAAATTTACTATATTTATTTTAAATTGTGTCTTTTTCTTGTGAATAAAGGAGGTGTAAGTATAAATCAAAAAAGGCTTGTGGATAAAGGAGGTGTAAGGGTGTCCTTTTCTTGATATAGATAGCTCTCCTTATGGTTAAGATTGTAAAATAATTTAAACCATATTGATGCTATCAATTGGGAAGGTCACAAATGGAGCTTATCTCTACTAAATGAATTTAGTCAAATATGAATGACGTTTTTTGACATTATAAGTAATGATAATTATATGATTGTGTGAATGAGAGAGAGTGTGTGTTTAACATATTATTTGGTTACTTAGTAAGTTTTATTTTCCCTTAAGAACATTCTACCATTGACTATATTTTTAGAATAGATTATTTGATTTTTATTTTTAATATTTGTTATTTTATTTTTCATTTGGAATCTACTTTTGAACATTCCATTCTTTAAAATATGCATATTTTTTTATGTTTTCTAAAATATGTATAAAATATGATTTATTGTATCCTTAAGTTTGGCTCAGCTCAAGTTTTTAAATTAGTAAATAAGGTCCAAACATTTTTTTTGTAGTGTCCTTAGGTCCATTGTGTCTATATGGCCACATGAACCTTTGAATACACCATAAACTACTAAAAAAAAAACTTATAGTAGCATAGTCTTAGTTTTTATGTCAACATGTTTCTTATACCTATGAAACATTTAAACATGTATGATTTTAATCATACCCATAATAATTAGTTCCTTGTGGTTATTCCTTAGAATGTGAAAAATATTTATATGTATGCATGAAATATGTAACAATTATATTGGTATATGTAGGTGATTAAATTGTATTTATGATAGTTTCATCTTGGGTTAGTATTCATGTATTAGTTTTATTCTCATTAAGAAAATATTATTATTAAGGAGAAAACATTGCCTACACTATGTTGACTTAATTATTCTTTTTGAAAAGAGTGCAAGATGGGAGTTGATAAAAAATAATAAATATTTATGAAATGCATCTCTTATATGATTTCAAGCCCATTGATCTGGATATTTGTTGTTGTCAACTACTTTATTTAAATATTTAATAGTGTAGATGAAATAATGAAATGCATACCTTTCTCTCTTAATACAAAACAAAGTCTATCTTTACCTTTGTAATTGTAGTCACTCATTTGACATACATTTTTGCTATAAACTATATTAAAAGAAAAGTTTTTAATCAATACATTGTTGTCACGAGATGGTTTTTATCCACTTGATACATAATTCATCTTATTTAACATAAATTGCTCTATGAATGTGTTTTAAATAAGGATAATTGTTCTAATTTCCTTCTTGTCAATATGTGTTTTCAATGTGATTGCATTATATGAGGAATTTTTCAAATAGTTGAGGATACCTAAGGTTAATATACATTACAATAATTATTTCTTGTTAAATAATAATACTTTAATACATAAGGTTACCCTATTCCTAGAAGGACCAATGCCTCATAAAATTAAGAAGTGTACTCTTACAAGGAGGAATTATAGGGCATATTAGAAACCATGTGGTCACATATTACTATTGCCAACACAACCCAATTCCTTTTTAAATGGAGACCCCTTGGATTTGAATGAATTTGTATTATCAAGTGTATGTTTCTTTGGATTTGATGTGAGAATTTATTTTTTTCTATCCCAAAATAATTTTAAATCAATATTTTTCCATACATTTAATTATTTATCGACTTCTAATCTTGTATTTTTATGCCTTGGTGTAGGGTGTATCTATATACATCAATCTACTTTTTGCTTTAGAAATAAATATACAGAGGCCTTGTTTTAAATTTTTCATAAAAAATATATTTGTGAAATAACCTTGTAAATGTTAATTTGAGTTTCATATGTTAATGTGCATAGTCATGAGCACTCATATGAAATAACATTATACTTTAATTACTATAGACTTGGTTGAAACCACATGTCATATTTTCACAGAGTCACATCTCTTATAGTATTCTTTCAATTTTTAAAATGTATGGGTCATGTGATACATTTTCACATCTTAATGTTCATTAAGGATCATCACATCATTATCACATTACACATAGTCTTATTTCAATCCCCAAATGTAAGAGGATTCCATGTGTCAATCTCTTATTCAATTTCCTCATAAAAACCCATCCTCATTTTCATTCTCACTTGATGATTTTACCAAAGGTCAAAGTCATTTGAGTTATCCAAATTTTCAACTTCTCATCCCCTTTATGACTCCATAAACTAGAGATTAAAGAAGATAGAATTTTTTTTTAATGTGGGTTTGTGACTCAATAAGAACATGCCACTTGTTGACATTTTATTCACTTGCATCTCATAGGATATTGATCATTTTTTTAAATAATTTACATTATGTGGGAGTGTTACCAAATCATATACTTATACCTATCATACAATGCATTATCACACCACAAACCATAAGCCTAAAACAATGTAACCCATTCACATCAAGCCACATGTCATGATTTCATTGTGTCACGATATTATACAATCAAAAGGAAATAGAGAGTGGAATTGCTATTCATTTCTTTGATTTTTTTTTATCTAGTCAGAGCTTACAACTTGTCATCATCTCATTTTATCACATGAATAAGGGGATTTAAATTAAAAATTCACAAGGAGATAAAACTATGTGAAGTGATGTCACATAGCATTGATATAAATAAAAAGTGATTATAGCATCTGAATATCAAAGCCACAAACATTTATAAAAGTGAATCAAATATACACAAAGATAGTTGTAAAGGGTCATGTTTGTCATGAAATTTTGACTAAACACTTCCATATCCCATTGAATACCAATTGGAAGACACATGTATAGGTTGAATTTCCTTGAAAAGGAAAGGAGTTTAAAATCAAAATTAAAATTATATGAGTTGTAAAAAGGATTGCTTAATGAAATCAAGGCACAAAAATGAAGGTGAGTATCAAAGTGATCAAATCCATTGGAATGTAATTTAATAATTGAAAACATTCAAATCATCAAAAAAATAGAGCACTTGACTCCAATATTTCTAGACGCCTACAAATCCATAGTAAATTCACATTATGCATTCAAATAAACATTAATATTAAAGTATGAAATAAATAAAATTAACTATATATGACACCATGGAATACCTATTCTCTTTTATAATAGATTTTAAATTTATAGATACATAATTTGAGTTTGAGGCATTGAGTGTAGGTTTGAAACACTATAGTGCCATGTTTAAGGAAATTAACTCCATAAGGATGTAAGTTATGATAATTTTTTTTATCTAGATATAATAGAATAGTAATCAAACATTACAACCATCAGAATGGCTGGTCAACATCATGTAAAAAACTAAACCAGAGGTATACCTTTGCATATATATGATTTATAATGTTTTTATTGTCACCATTTACATTAATCATATAATAGAGACATTAAGGTAGAAGAACCGAGTTGTATGCATAGTTGGTGTTACCTATGAAGACCAATATGGATTAACCTAATTAGACCTTATTTAAAACCAAGAAATATCCCTAGAATAGATGGAAACTAATTAAATTAGAGAGTTAATTAGGGATTGGCCTGATGACACCAACATATTTATATGTAATAAGAACATTAGATCCATTCTTATTAGGGAATTCAAAAAAGTGGTTAGATTGTGGATGCATATAAAGAATATATTGTTCATATTTGTAGCCATAACTAAGGTGGAGAAGAAACAAATATGTCTAATTCCATGGAAATTAATGATATCAATAACCATGCATTATGAGAAATAATTTACTCCATCCTAACTTAATAGGTTCATAGGGTCAAGCATGATGTAAATTTTTATATGTTATAATATCAAGTAGATGAAATTTTTTCCACTATGGACTATCTAGGTTTTATTGCATAGACCCCAAATTATAGATTAATGGAGCATACAACCTTATCAATTATTTATATTTATAGATGCATATATAATTTTAATATGGTAGATAAATTATTATATTCATCAATCTATGCTACCATCAATGATCTATGCTAATGCCAAGGTTATCAGAGGAAATAAGATCATTGGATGAAATTGGTGCTTAATTGTATTACCCACACTACACCATAATTAGATTACATGTTATAATGGAAGACTCATTGACATTACACAAGTTATTCCCCAAATACATAGCAGAGTCAAAATTTTACATCAAATCATGAATGGGGTGAATTTCAATTGTAAAAGAGCCAAACATGTTATGGTGCATCCCTTGCCTTTACAAGGTGGGATAAATAATTTTAAGGTAGGTTCATAATTGACTAATGTAGAAGATCAAATATCATTAGTATATTAAGTAATATGATAATGAGTGAGCTTAGACACTTGGACCCTAATCGAAAAGTAGCAACACATTTTCAACCACTAAGAGGAAAATTCCACGTTGTCTATCATCATTAGCCACATACATTTGAAAAAATATTAATTAATGATAATGATGAATATGAGTTCATAAATAAGATGAAATATTTTGGGGTTATATTTAAATCAACTAATAAAGTTCTATTTTGAGGAGTAGAAGAGAAATAAAAGTCACCATAGCAAGAGGAAGTTCCTTGTACTAATGAGACTCAATAATAAAGATACTATAGGTAATTCCACATGTGCCTTCTTCTAGGTAACTCAACCACCTCCCATTATCCCTACAATTTAAGTTATTGTCGATATTCATAAAGAAATAATATTGGAGGCCATTACACAAGAACAAGAATGAGAAACCCAAAAATATCCCCTCAGTCCTTCTAAACATTATATTATTCCCCCTTCTCCATCCATGCCGAAAGTAGAATATGCACACATTGATTCTTCTCCTCACAGTCCTATCCATCAACCAAGTATTGAGGTTATGTCACCCAAGAAGGACACTTCTATTACAAAGGTTTATATTAGACTATATTAGAAGGTTGATATGTTTTACAATATAAATCCCTTCCTTTTCCTTTTGTTTCTCCCACCATCTATTCTAAAATCACCATAAGAGAAGAATTGAATAGAAAATTCCATCTGCAAGGGAAAATATCAACTGTGGACCCTATCCATATTACTTATAATTCCAAGGTGTTGATATGGGTTTTACTCACACCACAAAATCTTATGAGGTAGCCTCTAATGCAATAGGATCAGTGAAAAGATTTTCTCAATGCACAAGTTGTAGGGTATTTAGTTTTTTAAATAACTTGTTGGTGGAATAGCGATGAGCAAAGTAGTTATATACCTCATATGATTTAGATGTATGGAATCTAAAATAAACCAAATTCTACTTCATATGGCTTGGTGGATTCTAACTTAAGGTGGAATGGATAAAAATATATAAAATGAGGAAAAGATAGGGCATAAAAGAGGGTTTGTAAACCAAAAATGGATGAAACCCATCCAAAATGGATCTTGCACTATGGGTTAGAAAAGTGATTGGGAATTAATGCCTATTTCAAGTTACTATCAACACAAAAAATAGATAAACACATTTAGGAGTCCAAGGAAATAAATACAATAAAATTCATTGTTCATAACCAAAGGTTGTTGAAAATTTATTTTTATAATTGCACATCTTCAAAGGGATATTATGATTAATAAATAAAAGTCATTCAAATTAGCTACAATAGATCTTAATAACTATATTGAAAAATACTTCTACACAACCTAAGTACTAGAATACTAGAATAATGGAACTTATTCAATGAATCAAAAGGTTTAGAAAAGAACAAATAATGCACATCAAGAATAACTTGTCTAACAATTCATGTAATTTATTATTATTATTAATTGTAAAAATTATCCTCTATTTGGAAAGGAGAGATTACAAGTATATGTAGGCTTGGAAAGGGTTTGCCTCATCCTTAAATTAGTTTCTAATTTTACATTTCCAATTATAGACTCAAGAGTTACAATTCATGCAGAACATACATGTACAACATATTCATAAGACAACCAACCAAAATTACATAATTAAAATACACACAAACAAATGCCTAAAAATATAACAAAGGCCCAAGTCTCATTACATTACAATACATACATACATGGTACCAACTAGAAGAGGAAGGTATCTACAAAACTTGATGTAGTTATTGAAGTAAAGTGAGACCTTGCATCTGAAGACTTAGTTGATGTAGGCCTAGTATCTCTATACATCACTATGTGAATTAAAACTTAAGGCTAAGTGCATGTATGAGGTACTAGTAATGTACTCTACATTTTAGTAGTATCAGTATCCTCCTCAACAGCTTTAAGTTATTTGTATAATGCATAGGAAGAGTCAAACTCATTATTAATAGTACTAAAATTTAAAATGGATGGCTTGAATATCCATGTGATCTCATCCATTATCTTTTTGTTCTTAGATTTTAAAGCTCTAAATTTAGCTCTCTGAGGTCCTCTACCTTGATAACCATATCTTTTACAAAATTAATCAATTACAAAATATCCTTAGTAGTCTTATATACCATTCCTTCTAATTCAACCTTAAATATTGTTGCAATGGATCTTAGTAATCCTTTAAAATTGGGCATATTTACTATTTTTATTATAGAGTTAATCACATTTGTGATGCTCATATCCCTCAAAAAATCTCTTAGCTCATGAACTGGGTTATCAAGACCTTCATCTTTTGGTGCCAATTGAGGTTGTGTCTCTTATAAAAATCACATAATTTAAGTCCCACATAGTTTCATGGGCAGTCATTATATTTATATTATTATAGGAACTATTAATTGCACAATATAACAAAAATTTAAGCCTCTTTTATAGTTATTTTAATTGGTTCTTGAATGTTAACATCCTTCTCCAATGAGGCTAGGGCTCATCCATTTAATTCATTATTGTGTTTAGGATATTATATAATTTTTTTGTTGAGATTTGAACATTCTCTCGTATTATTTTTAGAGCATGAATAATCTATCTATGTAGAATCCTTTGTCTAGATTGATCATATCTCTTATACAGTTAATTTTTAGATTTTGTAGTTGAATCCGTAAAAGCATAAAAATACTTTTCATACTCATCAAGATCATTGGGTTTCCTTTTTTAATTCTTTGCTAAGGGGAACAAGTTCTTCCTTTGCTCCAATATTATTTCTTCCCCTCTCCTATCCACTTCATTTCTTTTATCACCTTCTTTATATTTCTAGTTTTCTTGTCAAAGCATGTACTTAGTATCGGCAACTATGTGAGGACCAATCCCATTCTATCCTTTTTTCCCTTTTAGGAATATTTGACCCAAGAAGGGACAATGAGTTATGCTTATTATTTAGGATGACTAGCCTCTACATATGTGAAAGTTTTAATGGATCCTAGTGGAATAATTGAGGAAATTATTTGTTTAGGTAGTTAGAGAGGTGGATGATTAACCCTACTTCATACCAAGATATATTTTTATGGTGTAGTCTCTACCACATATCTTGTCTATCCTAGAGTCTTTAAGATGGTCATAATGGAAAACTTTGATTGAGTGGACTGAGGAATAGACAAGTCTAATTTGGTAGATGTACTTAAAGGTGTGTCTAGTGTTTAATTATAAAATATGGAAACAAACACCAAGTTCTCAAAATGAGCTCTCCTTGTATGGGTTTGGGGTCTAGTTGTTATTAAAGCTATAGTTGAAATAATTAAAGAATCGAAAGAACTAGAAGTTTATTTCCTAGTTTCTTCAATATTGTTATGGGCATACAGTGGCTTTGTTTTTAAAAGGATATTTATACAATGAATCATATGGAGAGACTAGTGTATAATTTCAATGGGTATATGGAAAATTAATGACACAAGTATTTAAAATTGTAAGGGAGGAGGTGAAAAAAGACACTACCTTATTAAGGGCTTGAATTCCTTCTTCAATAAAAACATTTTTACGTTATGTATAGTTTTTTATTATTTTTCCTCCATAAACCATGTGTCTATTGATTTATCTCCTTCTTTCCCAATTTATTCAAGATTAGTATCCTCTACTATTTCAATTACTTTAATTTGAACCCTTTGTTCATCTTCCTCCATATTTTTTAGTTCCACCTTTTCCTCAGCATCAATGTAATCTACCAATGAGACTTCCTCTTCTTGTTCTTCCTATGATTTCTCATAAAGAGGACCTCCATGAATAAATAAAACCTATGAATATTTCTTATACTTAGGGTAATATTATGAGAGATTATAAGAGTTTTATACTTCATCTAGTAAGTAGCAATGGATGACTAAGTAAAAATGGGGGATTTCCCTAAAGTGGATGGAATGGAAGATGAAAGGGCTTCAAAAAATTGAGGTGGAGGCACTGAAATTGTAGATACCACTAGTGGGTATGTTAGAGGTAATGGAGGTGTTATTGTGGATGGAATTTATATGATATAACTCTACAAAAAGTTATGAAGACTTGCTTGTTGAATTTTACTCAAAGGAGGAAAAGGTGCCAAATAAATTTCCCCTACTTGCTCATTTATAAGAGGTGATGCCCTTTTAATTTATACAGGGAATTGAATTTTGGATGATGGTTGAGGCTGTAGACACCAAAATTATGCCACACACATGTGCATAACTCCCTATATTGAAACCCCCCTTAAATCCATTTGTGAATAATAACAATTAGCTTCCCTAACCCATGCTTTTACTCCTCACACATTTAATTAATTTAAAATACTTAATTAAGTTAAAAAACCCTTTTGACATCTTACTTGGCCACCTCACCCTATGACTAATTCTCACCTAATGAGTCACCTCAAGACCTGGTCCCCTTATCCTAACTACCCAAGACCTATTCTCACTTCAAAACTAAATTCTTAATCAACTACCTCCTTTTTAATCTCTTATTTTTACCATTTTCTAATGGGTGCCACACTTGGCATGAGAAACAACCAAAAATAGGCCAAAAATAGTAAGGTTTACCTATTATAGGGTTGTCAATGTTGGTCAACCCATGGCTACCATCGGTGGGATCATCGATGTTAGTGATATAATCCCAACTCCAACCTAAAGTTTAGGTTAGTAAAAATCAAGAAAGTTCATTCTTACTTGCATTCAAGCTCTCAAAATTTAGATTTCAACATCTTGGCTTATTATTATCTTATGTAAGTCAATCATGATCAAGAACTAAGCTATTAATGACCAAAAACACCTATTTGTTCTCTTTGTGCAGGCCATCAGATCAATCTACCTGATAGTGACCATCAATATGGCACTTATCATTCAGTCACCACTATAGCTAAGTACAATCACTTATTTTTTAGGTATTTTAAGCATTTACTTTGCTACCACTTCATATCTATTGTTCATTACTTTATACACTCCTAACAAAACCCTTATGAGGGAATTACAAAGTTTCCTTGCTTGTTTCCCTTTGACTTAAAACACCAAACCTTAGACCAGATCTACCCAAATCATACTCCCCATCTCATAACTCTCCCCAATCTCCTAGACCTGATAAAAACCATTTCCCAGACCTATAAAAACCTTTTGCAAGCTCCTAGCCAATTCTTTCCCCTACCAACCTTGGCAACCTAACCAACATTGATCACCTTCCCTACTGACCTTGATAATATAACTGATATTGGTCACTCCCCTACCAACGTCGGTGACTTTGGATTCCCTAACCTTTCCAAAACCTAACCAAAAAACTTCTAAAATATAAACAAAGTACACCACCTGCACCTTATCACTCTCTACTACACTTAGGTTGTGAATAATGGTAATATTACCTCTCTCACTCTCTCTTTACCTCTCTTTTAATTATTTATTACTCTTTTGTCTCTCATAAGTGGATTTTCATCTCTAAGGAAGTTTCACATTTCCTAGAACAAGCGTGTAGCTTGGTAGCCCACTCATTTATCTACTAACAAACATCTTGTGGTAGTGATTTCTTACTTGTAGGTATTCCTCCCCAGCCAAAGAGGAGTGCTTATAATGTCTGGATATAGTGCACAAACAAATATGGGTTCATTCTAATCACTTATCCATATCATTCTTTTCCATTTTCCTTTAGACTTAAAATAAACAAAATTTAGAGAAACATTTCTGGCATGCCCGGTGGGACCCTAGAGTTTTCCTTGGGTTTATTTCTTGTGTTAAGCATTAATATAGGTGAATTTTAGTGAAAATTTCATTTTTTATGATTTTTCCTTCTCTTCTCTCTTAAAATGAAAAATTAAACATTTTATTTTCTATTTAAAAGCATTAATTTGAAATTTTCTTTCTTTTCTCTTTGCCTTTAAAAGTAATTCAGCATATCTTTCCTTACAAGTTAAAAAAATATCTTCTTTACTTCTTCTTTCATGCACATTAGGATAGTGAATTTCATTCTCTACTCCTATTTCATATTTTTTTTCATTCAAATCTAAACATTTCAGATTTGGGTTTAAAATTACTGCATTTCATTGTTTGCTTATTGCATATTAACTCACCTAGTTAATTACAAGCATTATGAATAAATTGTAGTGCACCTATGTTACTCAACCAAATCAAATTCACTCAAACAAACATCTAAACACACCTGATAAAAGGTCCATCAAGATTTCATCACCTAGTGGATTACCTTACCCTACCCGACTATCCTACTTGGATTTCATCACCAAGGGGAAAACCCACTCCATTCTCTAGCGAAGTATAAACTCTCAACATAAGGTATATTGTGACTAAGCATCCAGGCTTAGTTCTAGGTCCATGAAGTGTAGAGATAAAACTCTTATAATAAGCCATGTACTTGGTTTAACATAGATTCCCTTTTGAGTACTAAAATTAACCTAAAACTAGCTCTAGATTGCTTTCTAGTACCTTTGATAACTAAATTTTCTTTTTAGAATCTGATTAAGGCATAAGCCAACATGATACTAAAAATTAATCTCTAGGACTTAATAGTTGTTGGCTATATGTTCTTGTTTTGCTTTTCTATTGCCTTTTATATTTTGGAGTTGGTAAGGATGTTTTCCTATTGATTCACAAAATCAATACTATTTCTAATACTCAGTTTCTATAACTTGTTATCTTAGGTTTTTTGAGTGTTCTTCCTTCTTATACAAACCTTTTACATCCACCATTTTACCTAATTTCAACTTCTATTTTTTTAAAACATCAAATTTTCCATCTCCTAAGATATCACAATGATCAACATCAATTAAACCTATCAGCATCAACAGCTTTTACCTACCAACATTGGTTACCCCATCAACATTGACAAACTTTTCCTACCAACATCAGTCAAGCGACCGACATTAGTGACTGTGTAATTTCATTTTCTCAAAACAACAAGCTAAAATAACCCACTTACCTACACTCAAACTTTGTTTTTCTTTATTTTGTCTCTAATATAGGGTAGTAAGATTATTTATACTTCCTCGTGCATGGTATTGACACAAGCTCAAGCCAAAATTCTTATCAATTATGGAATTCGGCAACCACTTCCACCTTCCCCTCTCACTTCTAATTCTATCATGGAGCATACTTCAGATAAAGAGTATACTCCCAGCCCCAACCAAATTCCCATTATGCCTAAGGGAGATCAATATTTTGCTAAATTTCTTGATCATAATGTGGCAGCCCTTCAGCATTACCTTGCTATGAGTTGAATCCATAATTCTTCAGGTGACCCAATCTATGGTATGCTAACCTCTCTAATGGAGACAAATTCAGTTTTAGTTTCCTCCACTATTTTCTCCATGGTTACCCAAACCACCACTTTGACAAATAACCCAACTATAAACAATGTCCAAAGTGTAGGATCTCTAACTGCCTAATCCCACCTAAACCTTGGTGTGAATTCCCTACTTTCACAACCACAACCAATTCAGTCAAGTCTTACCCCATTTCAAAATTTAGTGGTACCTATTCCATCTACCCTTGTGCCTATAATTACTTGAGTTATGACTCACCCTTCATCCAATCTAACCATGCCAGTGACCTAACCTATAATAATAACAACCAACTACATCTTAGTCTCTAACCCAATAGGACAAGCCCCTTTCATTTTTTCCCCCCAGCCTATGACTCATTATCCTTATGTTGCCCCAACACAAGCTCAACAAGCTATGTCATACACTCCCTCTACTTCCTATCAGGTTCCCTATAATTTAGGAGGTATCACCCAAACTAATCCCCCTCTAGACCTCATTAAGATGTTGATGGACAAGATGTCTAATCTAGAGACATCTGTTTCTAGTTCAAATAATGTGTTATCTTATGATCAGATATTTGATGAACCCATCCATCCTTCTATGCCTATTCATCATTATCTAAGCCAATGGGAACTCCCTAAATTTAATCATTTCTAGAGTAAAGAGGACCCACAATAATACTTGTGAACATTTATACATGCTTGTTATTTAATAGGCCATGATGATGCATTACTACTACGCACTTTCCCTATGTCTCTTTCAGGTGCCTCCTTAGATTGGTATTCCCTTTCCTCATTTACCCAACTCACACAAATATTCTTTGACCAATTCTCTATTAACATCTCTAAAAAGGTTTCTATAACAAACCTTTATTATATTAGATAATTTGATGATGAATCTATCACAGGTTTTATTGCTCACTAGAGAGGCTTGATTTATCAACTCTCTTTCTCCTTACCCCAACTTGAGATTATTGAGATCTTCTCAAGGGCATGTGGTAAGCACATCTCATCCACACTCTGGGTACAAAATTTTTGCACATTTGATGAGGCCTTTACAATGGCATGTAAACTTAAGGTTTGTACTATAGATGAAGGTAAAGTCAAGTTGTGCAGTAAGAATCCCAATTCCAAATCAAATGACTCCTCCTCTTCTAAAACTTCCCCTTCAAACCAAAAATATAAATTTTCCACAAATGTGGTGGTCATTAAATCAAATTCTTCCATAACCACAAACCAATTGAATTCCTTGACTTCCCAAAATATGACTAAGCAATTTCAACAATGGTATGAACAAAGACAATACACTCCCATTGGGGATTCATATACATCCATTTTGGAAAAACTATTAAAACAAGGTGTCATAATCCTTCCTCAAATCAAAAATCTTATACATTTTTACCCTTCCCATCCTATCCCAACTTGGTGTAAGGAAGATGAGTTTTACATATACCATCATGTTAAAGGCCACAATTCTAACAGTTGTAAGACACTCAAGAACATTGTTCAAGACATGTTCGATAGGGGTGATCCCATCTTGGATAATATTAATGCACCCCCTATTCAAAGTATGGATGTGTTCAAACACCCTTTTTATAACCATTCACTAAATCAAAATATTGTTTAGACCATAACTAATTCAGGTGATCATAATATCCATACAGTTAATATGGTTTCTCCTTTACCTCTAGTTCAACCTCCCCTTCAGTCAATGGCATTTATTTTGTCTATCCTTCCTCCTTATGTATAAGATCCTATTTCACCTATTCTACTCCCTCATGAGGAAGAGCCTCTTTTACCACTTCTTTTATCACCAGAGGAGCCTGTAATGCCAATTCCTTTTGCACCAGTATTACCTATTCTCTTACCACGTGAAGACCACACCTTACCCATTACTCAACCATTAGTTGAAGGTAACATCATTCCTATGTTATACCCTCTTAAGGAACCTTCTTCACCTACCTCTCATCCACCCATAGATATTATCACCCCAACCACTCCACTTTTGCACCTAAAAGAGTTAATTTTATCCGTTCCTACATTAGATGAGAGACATATTATGCCTACTCCAATTATACCACTCTTGCCCCTTATTTTACCTATGGATGACAATAATTTACTTATACCTCACCCACATGTTAAGGAATCCATAATACCTATGTGTTACCCTCTTGAGGAACCTTCTTAGCCTACCTCTCCTCCACCCATGGTAGACCATGTCTCTTCTCCCATCTCTATCAAAGAGGACCTCATTACAATTCTTTCTCATCTTTAGCCTGAAGTAGCAGAAACCAATAATTTCCCTCTTTCTCAAACACCTCATCCTTCTAAAGACACAACCATAAGTCCTACACCAACTTCATCTAAGCTCCTCTCACGATTGGTTAAAAGTCTAGATTTTTTTGACTCCTTGAAGCTAGATCATGCGATATTTTGGGACTGGCTTAAAACTTTTTATCCAACACAATGAATGTCAACATTTACCACCAATCCTCTTACTATGATTTACCCAAAAGTATTTGACATATCTAGAGATTCTTCACCAAAAGTACCTAAAGTCTAGCCATATATGTTAAAACCCTCACCCTCACAGGAATCTACTGCATTAAAGCATATCAGGCCCTTAGGCATATGCCCTATCTCTAATTTAATTCATCCACAAGTGAAATTGAATTTAACTCCTCAACCACAAGTTAGATTTTTGTGGAATAAATCATAGAAAAATGTTAATCTTCCTAGGTCTCTTCAATCTCTTCTTCAACCCTCAACTTTACCATCCATTTTGGGACCACACCCCTCCACTTTAGTTGGATTATCACTGACTCTAGAAAAACAAAAGGTTAAGTTACCTCCACTATTTCCTTTGCCACTTAGTAGGCCTTTTAAACCTAACACCATGATACCTAACATCAAGAAAGTGTCAGTAAAACATGTAACTCCACCAAACAAGGCACCATGTAATATCACCCCTATGACTCCTAAACAAAATAAGGTGTCCACTCTTGTTAGCACAACAAGTGTAAGCCCACCTGTAGGCTCTCAGAGATTTTTCATATGTCAGTTATTAAAATCTTCCATAATAAATCTTCCTCCCATTAAGCCTTATAGTCCTCTTGGAATGAAGCCATCTCGGTTTAATGATACACAAGTGTGTTTATATCATCACTCACCTAGACATGATAGTGAGACTTGTAAAGCCCTCATAGTGGTCATTCAACAACACTTTGATGTTGACACTCTCTTTGATTATACACCATTAACCTTCCTATTATTCCACCTTTGGCATCCACAATTCCTCCTACTATTACACCTAAATTCAAACCCAAAGATGTTGTTGTAACCCCTTTACCACCTCCTTCACCTACATTTCAGATCAACACAGTTAATGTGGCCACATGGTCATAAAACCAAAAATATAATGGTAAGGAAAAACCCATGGCTCCTTGGGCTCATCCATTTTCTAAGGACACTCCTCCTAATCCTAATATTTCTATCTTGGGCCTCTCTAAAACATCTTCAGATGTTATTCAAAGCTCAATGGTGAAACTGCTTCACTAAACTCCTAGAAAAATGTCTTTGTATGAGTTAATCCAAAACTCATCCCAACACCATCAAGCTTTGATTAGTTCCTTTCAAGTGATTAAGGTACAATCGGATGATACCCAGCCTCTTGTAGCTTTGGTTGGCTCCCTTAATTTTATCTCTCTAATTTATTTCAGTGATTTAGAAATTCCACTTCAACACCGTAAAGACCAAGATTTTTCCCTTTTTATTACCACATACATTGATCAAACTCATGTTAAAAGAGTTATGATAAATGGGTGAGATATTATTAATATTATTTCCACCCATGCCTAAAAATAACTATCCCTTCCTAATAATTACATGTCTCAAACCGATGCAGTACTCTATTCCTTGAACGATACTATAGCTATTATAGTGGGCACTATTATCTTACATATCTGTGTATGTCCCCACACTATTCCCAAGATATTTTATGTTGTGGAGGGATATTTTTAATATAACACACTACTTGTATGACCTTGGATACATGCTATGACATGTGTACCCTCAACTTTTCATCGATGTGTCAAGTTTGAATATGATGGACAAGTGCATGTTATACCCATTGACCCACCTCCATTTAAAACATGTCACATGACTTATAGTCCCGATGATGTTCTCATTATATTGAAGACTTAAACATATTCCTCACATGATACTTTTGAAGCTTCTACAAGCTCCACTCCCATGGTTACATAAATACCAACAACACAAATTCTTGACAAAGATCCCATGGAGAAAACTTTTCAACGTTTGGCACTCAGCGAATATCATTTTTTGACACTTGAAATGTTTTATAATCTACAATAGTATGGAAAGCTTCACATGAATCTAATTTATGATGCTCACATTGGGATGGTCATCCCTTATGGGCCCCCTAACCTTCGAACTAATTTCATATATGGGGGAATTGATCAAGCTCCCATTGTTGGAAATCCATATCCTTCACCACAACCATTTAGCTATGACTTCTCTTTCCTAAATAACCCTAGATTTGCTCACACCTATCTTTATAGGTGTGCCTAGAAAGGATTTGGTTCGGGTCATTATGAAAAAGGTGTCCATACACCTATTGAATATCCTACTATTAACACTATTGAAAATGCCAAAAAGAGACATCGAGTGGGTTATAATGAACCAAATAAATTCACTAAAACCTCTTATAAACCAATTATTAAAGAACTAGTCTCTCCTTCTCCACCATCACCTACCGAATTAGAGGTATCTATACCTCCTAATTTTTTTCCAATAAATTTCATCCATTTGGGGCCTCTCACCTATCATCAAGGTAAGGAAACAAGGTCCCTTCCTCTCATTCATCATAAAATAATTGATGAAGATTTTCCCACTATTAACACTATCTAATGTCAAGATGATGATGTAATCCTCACATACATAGGTGTGGATGATTCTTATATCCAATAATCGCTCCCATCTAAAACATAGGCTATGTTAAATGAATCAACCATTGACATCAACCTGCCATCTCATGATAACCCTCGCATCCTCAAGATTGGCCAATCTTTAGATTCCTCTGAGCAAGATGATTATACCACATTTATTAATAACCATAGCAAAGCCTTTACTTGGTCTTATAATGACATGCCTGGTATTGACCCCTCTATCATAACCCATAACATTATTACCAATCAAGATGCCTATTAAGTAGAAGCTTCACAAGATGCACTCTCATATTGTTCTTCGTGTCAAAGAAGAGCTCCAACACCTCCTTTATATTAACTTTATCCAACTCATAAACTACCCATAATGGATTTCCAATATCATTCCTATCATAAAAGTGACTAAGGGATGTATATTTGTATCGACTATCATGACGTAAACCTCATTGTCCAAAAGATGACTTCTCATTGCCAAGTATCGACTAACTTGTTGATCTGATTGCTGCCCATGAGATGATATCACTTATGCATGGATTCTCTAGATATAATCAAATCTTAGTTGCTCTTGAGGATCAACATAAGACAACCTTCATTACCCCATGGGGGACTTTTTGTTATCAGGTCATGGCTTTTGGTTTAAATAACATTGGTGCCACTTATCAATGTGCCATGACTACATTTTCCATGATCTCCTACACAAAATTATGGAAGACTACATGGATGAATTACTCGATAAGTCTAAACTTCACTAGGATCACTTAAAAATTCTCTAAATTATATTTTCTCATCTCCTCCAATATAACATTTGACTAAACCCAAAGAAATGTGTCTTTGGTGCCCTTTTTGGTAAGCTCTTAGGTTTTATCATTTATCTCTGTAGTATCGAGGTTGATCCTACTAAGGTTATATTAATCATAAAGATACCTCCACCTACTAATATCAAAAAACTCCACAACCTACAAGGCAAACTTTAGTCAATCCATCGATTCATCACCTAGTTGTCAGATCATTACCAACCCTTCTACCATGTCCTCAAAAAGGATGTCTCCTTCCATTGGAATATAGATTGCTAGGAAGCTTTTGATGCACTTAAAAAATATCTTCTTTCCCCACTGGTTCTTATTCCACCTAAGGAAAATCAGCCTTTCTACCTATATATCTCTATAATAGACCATTCTCTAGGTGCAATGATTGCACATTGAGATGACCAACATGGAGAGTAGGCAGTATACTACACAAAATGCACACTTATTGATTATGAGACTCAGTATACCCATATTAAAAATTATTGCCTTGCATTGGTCTTTTCCACCTCCAAACTTTTCCATTATCTCCTAAATCACAAAACCTATGTGGTCACCCATACTAATCTCCTCAAATATATGCATTTCAAGCCATATCACAACTAACATGTAGCTTGGTGGATCATGCTTCTTGTTAAATTTAACTTAGAATTCATTCAAAAAAAATTCTATCAAGGGGCAATTTTTTTTGACCAATTAGCTATGACCCCTTTACCTGACAATCAACCTTGAAACCTTAAATTCCCTAATTAATCCATTGTAACACTCTCCACCAATGACACCTCCTATCAAATGATGATGTTCTTCAATAGGTCTAAACATCAACATGATGGGGGGTGTGGGGGTCATTCTTATTCCTCTAGATGGTGAACCTATGCCTTTGTCATTTAAACTAGATTTTGAATGCACTAATAATATGGCTAAATATGAGGCTTTGATTCTAGGACTTCAAATAGCTCTCTTCTTGGGTATCAAATCCATAACCATTTTTGGTGATTCTCAGCTAGTGATTAACTAGGTTAATGATTCCTACCTATGCAAAAAAAAATTCTACAATAATATAAACATCATGTAGATATGATCTTATAATCATTTGACTCTTATCTCTTACAAACTATTCCCTGATCTACAAACAAGTTTGCTGACACAATGGCTTCACTTACTTCAAACATACCCTCTTCATCCTCTTCCTTAAGAATATATGTCAACATTCATTACTTAACATTACCCTCATATGTATCAACTGCCATCCTCTTTATCAGAAATGTAACCTCTAACCCACATGACTTATGGTACAAGCAACTCACTGATTACTTTTCCTTTTTTATTACCCCATCTGATCTTTCCAATAATGGAAGACATGCCTTTATAAAATGTGTCACTCATTACACTATGCTAGGGGGACTTCTCTAAAAGTGAATTTTTGATGGTCTTCTCCTTAGATGCCTCACTAGTACTGAGACTCCCTTTGCTATTAAGGAAGTCCATGATGGGATTTGTGGTGGGCATTTCAATGGTCATGTAATTGCCAAGTGTATCCTTTGACTTGGATATTATTAGCCCACACACCATCAAAAAATATTGAAAAGTGCTAGGATGAAACTAACAAACCAACTATGCATGTACCATCACATATATGGGAAAGGCTATTCAAACTCAACTAACATAATCAACATTAACATCAAATTAACATAGCATAAACCTATCATCTAAATAATCATCATCATCTACGTCAATATCCTCATCAAAATCAAAAATAAATGAACATCTCATATATATATGGTATCAAACACATGTCCATCACTACATTATCATAATATCATATTCCTCTTAAAAAATATACATCTTGCATCTTCAACTCATAGGCTGGTATACATATAACAAATATAATCAAAACTGGCAAACTCTAACACTCAGGGTCCTCAAGGCTCTCTGTATGGTCGTGAGAAAGAGTGTCATTACTACTCTCCACCCATGTGCATCTACATGAACTGGAATCTGTGGCACATGACATAGACCTCTCCTACTCTTTAAAATTTGAGTAACTTTAAATCTATGGAAAATCTCTAATCACCCTCTCATAGTAGGCAATTTCATCCAGGGTAGTCGTATATCTCACTAGAGATATGATCTATAGAATTCCAATAGCACCTGATGATGGTTTAGCTTGTAATAATCCCTATGGTGGTGGAGGAGGAGTAGCCTAACCTACTACTCTTAGACTATCCCTCTCTATTGTCACTATAGTCACTTGACCCTGTAAGACTGCAACCTAGCCTTATAGTGCTACAACCTAACCCTATAGTGCCCTAACTTGACCCTAAAACATCACCACCTTCCACTCTAAGGTTAATACATGTTCTTAGGCTATATCTCTACCCTTTACTATTGCATCTTAAGCCTATACCACTGCATTCCTCTCTCTCACCAACCCCTATAAATCTAGTGGTGGCCTCCTGGCCTCCATCATGGGATGTAAACCTACCCACCAAGCTATATACACTACTATGCACCCTAGATCTCCAACACCTAGCCTTGATAGTATCTCCTAAAAATCTATCCCATATGTCTCCTGGGGCAATGATAGGGTGCCTCTATGTCATCCCTCCTATATTGATGTAAGGTAGGTAGAATATCTTGAACTAGATCAAACTACCTCTTGACCCATGTCACAGGTATCATCTCCAACTCACCAACTCATCTCCTTGTAACCCATAATGAGCTCTAAAAACCAATAAGCTATTGTGTCTATCCTCTAAAAATTAGGTATGTCAAGTAGGGTCTCCACAAAATATATTTAGGGATCAAACCCTCAATCATGCACCTATAATAGGCAATATCATGTACCCACACCATTCACTTGGGTATATGCCATTCCCTCTCTCCACCATCTAAAACTAACCTTGAAGCTAGCAAGGATCATGGTAAGTAACCCTAATTTCATGTCACCATGATGTGCTTGTATGCTTAGTAGTGTAGCAGATGACTGACACATAAACTATATCAATAGCATAGTCTCAAACCCCATAGCTCTCTATATAACTGTGCTAAAAATACTAGACCCAAGTAAAAATTCCACTTCTTAACCATCTATGCAAAATCACATATCAATGTAATCATAAATCTACCACCAACTACATCTGATATGCATACACCATGATCTCAATCATCATCAGGATGCTCAGTCAATACTACTCCTCATCAGCCATATAGAGTGGCTCATGTGTGAAACTTTTTGAATGGTAGGCCACCTCACTAACATTCTCACCATACAAGGCCACCATGTGGATATCATGCTTCTCTAAAGATCATGTGAAGAGATCCTCACCTTGGAGTGGTAGCCATAAAATCCTATAAACATCCTTCTGAGTCACTGTTAACTCTCTGATTTATAGATGGGAGGTGTTGGTGGTGTGATCCCACCTCTCAATCAATGCTATCATAAGACTCACATCTCAAGTGACTCAACAATATCATCAAATTCATCCTAACCCCACCACTTCCATGTGTTCCCACTTATTTGGAGTGACATCCCTCCTCATATGTGTCAAAAGCCTTGATAGATAATCCTACAATGTCAGCTCCATCCTCACCTACATCTATACACACATAACTCAAGTCACATACCTTTTAATATACTCTATCACCACCTTTTTCCCTTCTTTATAGGATAACTATATTGGCCTAAGGCCCTAAACCAAGATATGTAGGTAGCACTTAGTCAACATGGGGTCTTATAAGGTTAGCCCAGCCATATACCCACCTAACTAACTACCCTACTCTTTCTCTCTACCCTAGGCTTCACTGCCTCCCTTTCTCTACCCTAGACTTTACTACCTTTTCTCTCTCTCTACCCTAGGCCTACCTACCTATCATAACTCTAGGCCTCATGGCCTATATCCTTAACCCTTGACACTATGCCTTCTCTTTTATGCTTTAGGCCTTCCAGCTTATTTTAACCTACCTTTTTACCCATTTCACCTAACATACATTTTCATTGAACCTTAGATATTTTTCCTAAGCTCTGGGAGAACTACATTGGCCTGAGTCCCTAAATTAGGTTATATAGGTAGCACTCAATTGACACAAGGTCTTCTAAGGCTAGCTTGGTCATTAGGCTAGTCTTGTACTTCCACTAGGGATCTAAACTAACCCTTTCTTCTCTGTTACTAGTTCTTCACAGTCACTGATTTCAGCTTTGATGTTGATGTTAGTGCTTTGTAGGCATTAGTGTCAAATGATATCAGTATACACCTGCCGACCTTGGTGTTATGTTGACTGACATTAATGGACCTTGCTAACATTAGTGACTAGTTTAGCCCTATGGCCAAATGACCCAAACCCAAGATTACCAATTTAACCTAAAAACCTACCCAAAAAACCCCCTAACTTATCCTAAAACCCATACCCTATTTCTCACCCTTTTATTAACATTTTTTATACCCTCACTTCTAAATTAGACTAAAAACTACAAATACCCAAATCAAATTTCACAACTAGCAGAGATTCTTACCTTATCTCTCCATCTCCTCCTCGCTGGCACAACTAGCTCTTTTGGTGGTGCACCTCCCACTGGGTCCCCTCCTTGATCTGCCATCTCAATCACTCTATAAGCTCTATTTTCTCTCCAATCAAAAAGTTGTAAATGAGTTTGGTCAGCTACCAAACCCCCTTTTGTTGGGTTTGGTTAGTCATTGACATCAGTATTCTTGACCTAATCTATCGGTGTCAGTGCTTATGCCTATCGACATCAACAATGTTTCCCTATTGTGTCTAGGTCAGCATTATTTATTACCAATATCGGTAATGTCATCGATATTGGCACCATTACCTCTACTATTTTCCCTAAAAAAAAAGCAACCCCAAATTTTTAATTTCCCCATACTCTAGGGAAACTAGAGATCACATATATCTTCCCCACCATGATAAACACCCTTGGAGATCATTTAAATCTCCACCCATGATGAGTTTTCTTGGATATCATGAATATCTCCTCACTCATTGACCCTTTTACACCAACCTTGCATTACTTTTCTTATGTTATTTCGCTATAGTTGGTTATTTGTGCACATGCATGTATATTAGGTGTTTTGGATGGCAACCAAGCTCATCCTATCACCTTCAACCCTTTTTTGTTTTCCAGGGTTACTTCCTACCCCAGATACCTAGGACACATCAACCATTAGAGCTACAAATTTGATTATTTTGACTTATTAGCTATCACTTATAAGTTGTACTTTGGTTATTTCTATCCAATTCCTCATCAACCTTGAATGTTCTTGACTTTATAGACTATATATCATAGTAGTATACTTAATATAAAGTGATACTCAATTCTCCACCACTCACCCAATTACCTTTTTATCAAACTTGTACATGATTTTGGTTTCTCCTCCATTGATTCTCATTTTGAAGGGGGATACCTCATCTGATACCTATAGCATCTAACTCTTGTTTTTGTCTTACAACTTGTCAGTGCAAATTACAAGACAAAAAGGGGTAAATGTAGACACCAAAATTACATCACACGCATGTGCATAACTCCTTGTGTCAAAACCCCCCTTAAGCCTATTTTTCAATAATAAAAATTAGCGACCCTAACCCATGTTTTTACCCATCACACATTTAATTAATTTAAAATACGTAATTAAGCTAATTAAAAACCCCTTTTACCACCTTATCTGGCCACCTCACTCTATGACTAATTCTCACCTAATGAGTCACCTCAAGACTTGGTCCCCTCATCCTAATTATCTAAGACTTATTCTTACTTTAAAACTAAATTCCTAATCAACTACCTCCTTCTTAGTCTCTTATTTTTACCATTTTGTAATGGGTGCCACACTTGGCATGATAAAAATTTGAAAATAGGACAAAAATGGTAAGGTTTACCTATTGTAGGGCTACTAATGTAGGTCAACCCATGGTCAATGTTAGTGGGATTGCCGATGTCAGTGATATAAGCCCAAGTCCAACCTAAAGTTTAGGTCAGTAAAAATTAAGAAAATTCATTCTTACTTGCATTCAAGCTCTTGGCATTCAGCTTTCAACATCCTAGATTACTTTTATCTTGTGTAAGTCAATCATGATCAAGAACTAAGCTCTTGAGGACCAACAACACCCACTTGTTCTCTTTGTTCAGGCCATCAGTTTGGACTACCTGATAGGGACCATCAATCTGGAACTTATCATTCAATCACCACTATAGCTAAGTACAATCACTTATTTTTTAGGTATTTTAAGCATTTACTTTGCTACCACTTCATATCTATTGTTCATTACTTTATACACTCCTGACCAAACCCCTGTGAGGGAGTTATAAAGTTTCCTTACTTGTTTTCCTTTGACCTGAAACACCAAACCTTAGATTAGATCTACCCAAATCATATTCCCCATTTCATAACTCTCCCCAACCTCCCAAACTTGATAAAAGCCATTTTTTAGACCCAAAAAATCCTTATGTAAGCTCTTAGCCAATTATTGCCCCTAATCGACATCGGTTACCTTCCCTACCGACCTCAGTAGTATAATCGATATCAGTCACTTCCGTACTGATGTTGGTGACTATGGATTCCTTAACCTTTCCAAAACCTAACCAAAAAACTTCTAAAATACAAACAAAGTACACCACCTACACCTTGTCACTCTCTATTGCACTTAGGTTGAAAATAATGGTAATATTGTCTCTCTCCCACTCTCTCTTTACCTCTCTTTTAATTATTTATTACTCTTTTATCTCTCAAAAGTGGACTGTCATCTATAAAGAAGTTTCACACTTCCTCAAACAAGCACGTAGCTTGGCAGCCCACTCATTTATCTAAACAAACATCTTGTGGTAGTGATTTCTTACTTGTAGGTAGTCCTCCCCAGCCCAAGAGGAGTGCTCACAACATCTATATATGGTGCACAAACCAATCTGGTTTCATTCTAATCACTTATCCATATCATTATTTTTTGTTTTCTTTTAGATTTGAAATAGACAAAATTTAAAGAAATAGAGGCTTTGAAAGTCCCTTGAGAATAGTATTCCTAATTTGGGGATTCATCTCCTGTTGAGTGTTATGTTCTTCTACCAGGCCATCTTATTCATATTAAGGAGAGGATGGATGGTCTTGCTCTAGATATAATTGAGCATGTGGCTAGGGTTATTAATAACTTATGCCCCTTTTATTTTCATCTATAATTTTTCTTGCCTCCTCTTGGGAAATTGAAGGATCATACTGGATCTTTTGTGAAACCACCTTTTGCATTTTATGTTTTTTCATTTGAGTGTAAACCTCAAAATCATTTGAAACATTGATACAATTTTCATCATGCTCAAAAATTTTATGGACATAGGGAATATAAACTCCCCTTTTCATGATATCATTGAGGTATTGCCTGACTATTTCTCTAAGGTTCAAAATATCTGTATCATGCTTCTTTTAAGCCATAATGGGCCCTAACTTTATCAAATGTATTGAGGTACTTCCTCACCAAGTACTAAATTTAACATATTTTAAAAGGGGTTTTGTGGTAGTAACCTTGGTGTTTAGCATTGATATCCTCATCCATAATGCTGTATATTTGATGCATTATTTCCTACTTTGCAACCTTATCAAGAACATAATGAGGTAAAAACATGGGACATGCCCTAGTATTCTCTATATTAATTATATTACAATTAAAATAGTATTAGTAATCTACCATTTTATTTATACTACTCATATTCTTAGAAAGCATAAGCATTTGATGCCCATAGATGGATTGGTAGACATGTGGATAAATGTGTTTTGAAATTATTTTGATTTCACTTATAAATTTATAAACATGTAGTATGGAGTAATCATCACATAACCTATTCTATATGCATTCATTAGATGGTTCCTAGGGTTATTCATGAGTCTTGTATATCATTCCCATGAATGCATCCATTACATAGTAAATCATATAAAAATTTATACCAGAGGGCATTTGGTCAAATTAATTTTTTTTGCCTTAGCCTCACACTTATAATTTCATAGAGTGTAGTAAGTTTATAAATAGTTAAAATAATATATATCAAGGGAACCCATTCCTCATGCACATAGATGGTGATTGGAAATACATATAATTTATTCATCAATTCCATTTCTACTCAAATTATTTGCCTAAATTTAACTTTGGGGATTGAGGAGATAACAACTCAAATATTATTTTTTTCCTTTATTAAACCATTATTTGAGTTTCCCTTCAATTGTGTTATGCTCTAACCAAACATTGGTAGAAACCTAGTCATAGGTCACTTCAAGCATTAGAAGCTAAAAATAATTCTTAAATACTTCCCGAAAAATATATGCTACTACATTTATGTGAAGTCTAAAGTGTAGGCAACACTCAATAATAACACAATTAATAAGCAAATCACAAAGTAAATAAATGCAAGGCATTACCTTAAATTTTTCTACCACCTTATACAATCCCATGACCTTGATTGGTAGTAAATAATCAATATATATTTGATCATCTTCAGATAGTTGATCATGTGCTAAATATGGTCATATATCATACACCTCATCCCAAATGGATGAGTAATAAGTGAATCAAAATTCAAGTTCTCATTTATCAAATATTGTGTCTAGATATTCAGGATTGACTATGATGGTGTACGGGGAAGGATAATGAATTTGATATGCTTGTGATAAACAATTTATTATTATATCTTTGAGCTCTATAAAATTCATCTTAAGATGACTGAAGGTAATCACAACTTTATTATGATAAAAACTAGGGATTTTGATAACATGTTAGATCAAATTCATAGTTTGGTCATATTCGATAAATGATAATGGTAACTTGATGTCTTTTGGAAAATTGTGTATATTTATAAAATATCTATACTTGAATTCTTAGTTCATGCAAAATTAATTTAGTAATGGATTTTAGTTTTGCATCATGTCTTGATTTGAATTTTTCAGTTAGATTTGGTGGGTTTTTTTTCCATGTGGAAATTTTTCATTCATCTTGAGTGTTTATTCATCACCTTAAAACAAGTTTTCATTTCTTGTGCATTGAATGTTGGTCTAGCTATCAAATTTTACATGTGCATTCTAGATATACAATCCACAATCATGACACTTGTCACAATTCACTTACATGAAGTCTATGGTTTTATAATATTGTTTCATAGCCCTTAAAATTTGAGGCTTCATGTGATTCTACCACTTGGCATGATCTTATAAGTATAGGGATCATTTGGCTACCAACTATGTACATATTTCCATCATGCACTAAGTGAACATGATCCTACCACATGTTGTGATCTTGGGGCTCTATAGTATGTTTAAATATGACTATGTAATTTTCTTAGTGGTATCTAAAATATCACTATGATGACATGAAAATGGCTCTCAATGATCTCGAGAAGACACAATCCTGGTGATGTGCATTTAATTGAGAGGCTCCAAGTTAACAAAATCACACCAAATGTATGGTTCTCATTAATTTAAGGTTTTTATAAAATTTGATATTATAATTATAAATGTGAATTATCGAGTGTCCAAGATCATGACACATGGATGATTCTAATTATTTTAATAAATACATGGCATAATTGACCCTATTATTATAATAAATGAAAATATGAAGGTAATCAAGTCATAAATAGGTAAATAAGAAGCTCAAATGTTCTTCAATTACCTTAGTGATTGGACCCTATATCTGATATCTTAAACCATAAATCATGTACCATTTAACTTTAACCCTAAACCCTATCCAATTTACATTAAACCCTAATCCATAATATCTAAACACCAAACCCTTTAAATTATAGACCCTAAACCCTAAACCAATAAATTTATCCCCAACTAACATCCTTTATATATATAGTAAGAATAAGGTTCATAGGGATGAACTTGGCTAAAATTTCATCACTCATTACCATAATTGACTTAGTAGGCTCAATATATGATGATGTGTGGGATAATTGATCCCAAATTCACATTCTTTACTCATAGATATAGGTTCATGTCTCCCAAATTATATCGTATACACCCTAAAACCTATACCCTAAGCCATAATCCTTAAATTTCATAATTCCTAAACTGTAAACCATAAATATAAACTCTTTAAACCTTGAACATATCATTTTAGCCCAAATTAACATCATTTAGACTAAGAATTAAGTTCACAGGGTTTAGTTTGGCCTAAATCACATGACCGATTTACCCATTTGACTAATTCACTCAATCTGCATGATGACATCTAAGGTATAATGACAACCCAAAAATGAATTTTATAGTCATAAATGGGTCAAAGTGATTCAAATTGTCCTCAATTATCTTTACGATTGACCCTTGTACCCTAAACCATATATACATTAAGACCTAATGCCTAAACCATAAACCCTAAACACTACACCCTAAATTATAAACCATAAGCTTACCCTATTTACCAATTGATTTATTCCCAATTAACATCCTTTGTAGTAAGAATTAGGTTCACATGACATAGAGAGATTAGACAAATTATATATAGTTCCTTAACCTTAAACACCATGCCTTAATCACTAATCCCTAAAACATAAATTGTAAGCCCTATACCCTAATGTCCAATACATGTTGTAAACATACATGTCTTATAATATAATTTATGTTATCATGAGATGTCATAAAATGCACTTTTTAAACCTATGGCCAAAAATTATCCTTTGGAATACCAATCTAGTTATGCATCTGAAGTAAATTGGGGCTATTTTGAGCCCCTCAACCTAATTATATGACTATAAAATGTGATTTGGGGGTTTATTATCTCCAATTTACCCCAATATCCATCATGATTATACCTTATATACCCTAAAACCTATATCCCAAGCCCTAATGCTTAAAATTTTTTAACGCTAAACTCTAAACCATAAATTTAAACTCTTTAAACATTGAACCAATCATTTTTGTCCAAATTAACATCATTAAAACCAAGAATTATCTTTGAAATTGACCCTATGTACCCTAAACCTAAGTCCTAAACATTATACCCTAAATTGTAAACTAAAAGGTTTCCTTATTTACCATTCAATATATTCCTAATTAACATCCTTTGTAGTAAAAATTAGGTTCACATATGGAATAAAATGATTAGTTCTTATATACACCCTTAAACCCAAACCCTACATGCTCTAATCCCTAATCCCTAATCCCTAAACCCTAAAACATAAATTTTAATCCCTAAACCCTAATTTGTAAACCCTATGCACTAATGCCTTAATCCCTAATCCCTAATCCCTAATCCCTTATCTATATCAAGTATAATGCAATCATGTTATTTAATAATGAGATCATGTTATTATTAATATATGCAACATTCATTTCTCATTTCCAATTACTAACCTTAAAGCTTATATTAAAAATAACACGATCTAATTATTACATAATGTGGTCATGTTATTGTCAATATAAGCTTCTCAATGTGTTAGATAGGGTAGAACCTTATAAAACATATAACGTGATTGTGTTATGTAATAAAACAATTGCATTATATAATGTGATCACATTATTCTTATTTTAGACTAAGCTCACTTATCAATGACTATTTTTAACCCAAATCAAGAATTCTATCCCCATAAACATTCTCTACATACTTTTGTAAGATCTATGGTACTTGTGTACTAGACCCCACCTTTGAAAAGTTGTCAATTATCCCTTATGATGGGTGATAGATCATGTTCAAAGAGGAAGATGTTGAAGAATAAAACACTAGAGGAATTATAATATTTTAGAGAGAAACACAAGCTATAAATGCAAAAACTTCATGGTAGATAAGGTACAAACCCTAATCTTGATGAACCAAATGCTATAGATAATGAGCCGATTGATAATAATGAATTAAACAATGATGAAATTGACTATAATCAATTGAATAATTCTCAAATTGATCATAATGAAATGAATAATAATGAAATTAAAAATAATGAATTAGTTAATGTTGGAAGTTCACATTCAAAGTTCCAAGTTTTTGATTTTGTTGATGATGAGTCTATGTATGATGCTTCACCCCTCATGAATGAATACAATTTGATGGAAAGAAATAATGATGAAATTAAACATCAAGAAAATTTCATGAAAATATATAATGAAGAAAATAAAAATGAATAAAATGTCATCCCACCTCTAAACAATGAAAGTAATAATAAACATGAAACACCTTCTCAACAAATTCCACCATTACCAATGCCTCCAAGAATTTTGCATAGAAAAGATAAGTAATTAATTGAAGTTGATGAAAAGATTTTAGAACCAATGCATAACAAAATGTCTGATCACCATTCAAGAAGACTGGATTAATAAATTTGGGATAATTTCTTTTATAATTTGGAGTGTGATAGTCAAAGATGTTAATTATTTGTTTCATTGATAAAATTGATTAATATGAGACATATAATGTACATATTAGGACTAAGAACATATAGCATGGATGATGAAAATAATGAAATTATTGAAAATATACATGATGCATATAATATTGTAGGCCCAAAATCATGCACCGAAGATTGTATTGCTACCCAATGTATACTTATAACTTGTATAGTAAGCGACAAAAAAGGGTAAAAAATGAATGGTTTCAAAAACAAACTGAACACTTAATATAAATAGAAAAAAAATAATGAAAGCAACTGAAAGATGTGAAAGACTTAATGAACCTAATACTAATGAACTCTGGGCATTCTCTGGTAGACTTCCACGAAAGGACAAGGCTATAGTTGATAATCTCAAAGAGTTACTTGCTCAATTTTGGAAAGATAATACAAGATTTTTGCCCAATGTAAGAGATGTTGTGAAAAGAAGAGTTGGTTGTTGTAATCATGAACCGCATTCAAAACATTTATCAAATATGAATCAAACACAATTATACTCTAATTTTTTAAAAAAACTTCCACAAATTTCTATTTATCAAAGATATTTTGAGATGGCAAAACCTTTTTTATATTAAAATAAATCACACATGCACCACTTGTTGTAGGCAACATGTTGAATTTTCAATGCACTATGATATTTTTTTTCATATTCATTGTACTTTGCATACTAAATCTTTTTTTCAAGAGAGTGGCATTGAATTTCCATCAAAATTAGCTAGGGAATTTATTCCAACTATCTTTTGCAAAAGATCAGATGGACAATTATTTTACAATAAATCATGTTTAAATGAAAATTGTAGCATTTGTGGTGGATTGCTAAAATTAAAAAAATGTATCCATGAGGAGATTAGAAGTCCAATTGGATAAGAATTAGTTGGTTTAAGAAAATATAAATTAGTTACTTATTAAGTAAAATATGGCAAAGAATCTAAAAGGTGCGATCTTGTTCTAAAACTTATTTTTAGACTGTTCATACAAGACACTTGGCATGTTTATGTTTTACATGAATGTAATATATTTGGAATGAGTGTGAGTCATAAGAGTGGGTGTATTATTGAAGTTCCAGACCTCTAATTCCAATCAAAACATATCAAGTTCCAATAACATTGTAACTTACAAAATATGACATCATCAATTGAATTTGAACATGTATCTAATCTAGTGCAGCTAGGTAGAATATTTTTCATTATGTATAATTTATTCTCATTAAATATATCTTCATATTTCTACTAAAAATGATTTTTTTGTGATACAAGGTATGTTTTTATAGTTACTACAAATGAGGATAATGAAGAAGGCACTAATTACTACTTGTGTTGGTATGTGGAGAGAAAGAAAAAATGACTTCCCTAGTTATAGATGGAGAAAACATTGACTATCCCACTAGGTTAGTGGTAGTCATTGGAGCTTGGTCTCGACGATATCCTATAAAAAATTTAGATCAATGGTTGTTTGAAGAGTTTGAAATACATAATAATATATTGAACTATTCAAATTTGATTCTTTCAATCAATATTGAATTACAAAAATATCATGGGAGGCCATTAAATAAGAAACTATGGAAAGTTTTGGAGTCAAATCATGAAGCTATTCTTGATACTATCAAGGTTAGAGCAAATCCTAGTTTCCCTACTCATCATCTGAATGAGACTATCAAATGTCATAGGAAAAACTTGCATACAAAATACATTTAAACATAATTTATATTTTGCCCAAGTACATGTACTAAAATTATTAAAATAAGTCTATTTTTACAATTCAAAATTATAACTAATATATACCTCTATCAGTGCTTGTGTAGATGATATTATAACAACAATGCCTATGTCTATCTTAACTCATAGAGAGGGTGGAGTGTCTACTACAACCATCAATTTTTCATTTAAACAATGTCTCACTTAATTATATATAAAGAATCAAATATTATATATGGAAACCATGCATATGATGAAAATATAATGTAACCCAAGAATCATGGAAGTGTTAATGCCATACAATGTGCAAATCATGAAAAGACACTATAAACCAAGAATCATGGAAGTACATAACTACCATACAATGTGCATATCATGAAAAGACAATGTAAACCAAGAATATTGGCACTTTGAAAAGGAAAAGTTAAGGAGAGAAAAGGAATAAGAGACATATCAAGAGCTTTATCCTTACTTGTAAAGCTTTTTGGATAGAGTAAAATACCATTATATATTTACTAGGGAAAGGCTGAGCTACACATATATGTCCATCATCCTTATATTATATACATTATATAAATCATATATATCTCTATATATAATACATGGATTAATGTCACATTCATTTATAATAGATGGATGATAAATGATTTATGGGAAAGCACCTGACCAATAGAAAGGAACATGAGCCACAGTGAATCCACCTCTTGAAAAAGGTGTGTATAAATAAAATTATAAAAATATGTTAAGGAAGGGAGGTATTTGTCCAATATATCAATTTTTAGCCATATAAATATATATTGTCTTGTTTTGGATCAAGAGAACAAAATTGGTAAATAGTTTGGATGTTGAATTGGAAGAAACTGCAAGGTGTAATTATTGAGGAGAAAATTTAGGTTTTAATTTTGACATGAGTAATTTAGGCCTCCTAAATTACTATTTAGGCATATATTTTTGGAAATTTTATCATACTATATGTATGATAGATAAAAAAATGCCAAATCATTTTTGGAAAAGTTCATGATAACAAAGAACAATCCATCAACTAAAGCCATGGATGTTTATTATCTATAGGAAACATTTCACGTGGATTGGTGTGGGATATTTTTTTCACATGCCTACCATAATATATATATATATATATATATATATATATATATATATATATATATATATATATATATATATATATATATATATATATATATATATATATATATTGGGTGCACAAATATAGATGGGAAAGAGAGAAAATGGATTGTTTATGTTTACCCATATCAAAGATGAGGAAGTGAATGCTACTTGTGAAGTAATGTCAAGTTTGTGTCCTTATGGTTTTAGATGCAATATGTTCATAGGAATTTTAGTTTGAATTATTAAGAAGGTCTTTGGGAAAGAGGTATATGAATGAGACTCCCATTTAATAGGATATTATCACTTCCAAGCTAACTTCCAATATGAAAATGGGTATATATTCATAAGGAAGCTTCAAATATTTTATGGAAAAATGTGCTTCGTATTTTCTCCATAAATAATGTTCTATCCCTAGAAGCATGTAATAGATTTCTTGTAAAATAGTGTATTGACCTCAGGTAACATAAAGAGAAAATGTACCATATGGGTAATGGGTAGAAGATATGATTACAATGTCTACATCCTTAATCAGTGACCCTATAAAAGCATTTTAGGATGTTACTCCCAAGAAAGCATTTCCCAACATAAGACCATTCATGACCTTTATGTTTTTGGTTGTGTTATTTTTGCATTAATTCTTGAGAAGAGAAGTAAATTAGATCAAAGATCAAAACATATATGTTTGTTGTGTTAGGTATATTGTTAATGATGCACATTTCTTCTCTTTTACCTTAAATTCCCTTATTATTATCACTTATTTTCAAGTGTAACATGTGTATTTATGTATAATGGTAATGGTGACATAAGTCAAAATGAGAATATGACTATATTGAGCTTAACAAGTTCATTTTCAAGATAGTGTTACCTAGAAGGACCCTTAGATAAGTGTTCTTCATTTTATATGTATCCTAATGGAATGAGAAATACCCTTATCTAATCTTGAATGAGATTATTCATGGAATCTTTGTGGGATTTTCCAAAAGTAGTTATATAAATATTGTTGAGCCCATTCTCATAACATGCAACTATTGTAAGGAATAGAGCAAGGATAAAGAGAGAGAACATGAAAACAAAGTATGAAAATAGAGAAGGATAAATTTAACTTAAACTTACAAGGAAAATATACATAGACTAAATGTATATAGAGCACAATATTAACTTGAAATTTTACCTATGTATAGGTAAATGGTGTCATCCTAATAGAGATAGATGCAGTAGTGGATGACCCAGTAGCTGGATCCGGATATGTAAACAATGACCATGATAAATCAAATGTTGTAAATGTTGACTTTGATGATGAAGGAACTGTCACCTCTTGTGACATAAAAAATGACACACACACACACACACACACACACACACACACACACACACACACACACACACACACACACACACACACACATGTCATATTAAGTTTTAGTTATATTTGTAAATTTAATTTAGATAATAATTAATTTGCAGATATATATATATATATATTCAATTTATATGTAAATTAATTATTATCTAAATTAAATTTACAAATATAACTAGAACTTAACATGACATTTATATAAAATATACCTACATCTGTGTGGTGGTTGATGTTTGCACACCAAATGTGCATGCCAACAACTCATCACTCATAAGAATATGATCTAAGCCATCTTAACCACCAATGCCATCATATAAAAATGTCCTATTCACATAGCTTTAGTGCCCAAAATTACATTGGAGTAATTGAGGCTTTATTTATATCAAATTTTATGACCTTATCTATAAATCTTTTTCCATGTATTCCTTTGGAAGGTCAAGTTCATGTACATGATTTGCTAAGTCCTTTATCTTATATTTTCAATCTTAAGTGTTTTCAAGTCATTTTTTTTGAATTTTTTTCCATATCAAAATTTTTTAAGGGTACTTTCCCTTCAAGAATTTTGCCCACACAAAAATCTCGAAGGAATTGTAGGGTCATTTTGCACTTGCAAAAGCTCTGAAGGATAATTTCCTTTGGGCATTTTTCCTTTGTAAAATTCTTGGAAGGTACTTTTGAAAGGCCATTTTTCCTTTAAAAAATGTTCAAAGGATTATTTCCTTCAGGCGTTTTTCCCTTGAAAAAATCCTAAAATGCACTTTTGAATGGTGGAGGACACTTACAAAAAATCCAAAGTATATTTTCAAGACTTTCAGAGGGTCATTTTTTTGAAGGGAAAATTTCAAAGGTTTCGAAGGATCATAAATTGATGAAGTGGACCTTTACAAAATTTATGAGAGGCACTTTTTCAAGCAAAGTGTCCCAAATAATTTCTCTGAAGGGTAATTTTCTCAGGGAAATGGTCTAGTGCAAAAATTATGAAGGATATGTCTTTTGGGGAAATTTTCCACTTCAAAGTTTTTAAAGCATAATTTTCTTTCCAAAGGACACATTTTGAAAGGAAAAAAGGCTTATTTAATTTCATTCATACTTTTGTCCATAGTAAAATCCTAATGGTCATTTCTTTTAGGAAAATTGTTCAAACAATTTTCCTATAGGGTCATTCTCTAGAAAGTGGACCTTTGAAAAAATCTTGAAGGATGTCTTCTTCAACAAGGTGGACCAAATATAAATCTTGGAGGGCACTTTTCCAAGAAAAGTGCCCCAAATTATTTCCCAAAATGGTATGTTTCTCAAGGAAATAGTCCATTTCAAGGTTCTAAAGGGAATTTTATCAGTAAGGTGTCTTACACACTTTCTCTGAAGGATCTTTCTGTAGTGAGGTGGTACCAATTCAAAATTCTAAAAGGCACTTTCAAGAGATCGAAGGACCATTACAAAAGTTCAAAGGTCATTTTTTTAGGGTAGGTGCCCTTAAATTTTTTTTTAAGGGTATGTTCAACTACTCAAAAGATTTTTTTAGGCAAATTACTGCAAGGCAGAGGTCTATTTCCTTTGGACATTTTGCCCTAGCAAAGAGTCCAAAGGAATCACATTTCTTCACAAGAAGTATTAAGGTAAATTTATATGGGGAAATTGTTTCAGATAAATTATTTGAAATAATTGTCCTAATAAAGGCAAAGGAGCTAAGTGCCAAATGCTTTCAGTAAAAGTGCAAGAGAATTTTATTCAAGGGAATTATTTCAGACAAAATCTAAAGGCTCAATTCTTGTGGGAAAAGTGTGAAATCAAATAATTTAGGGAGATTGTCTTGGAAATTTTATCTAAAATAATTGTCTCAAAAGAATACCCAAAAGAATTGTTGTGGGACAATTGTGTTGAGGAAAATCCCAAAGTATAAGTGCCAAAGCAAATAGAATGCCAAAGATAAAGACTCGGACAAAATTACCATGAAACAAATTCCCCAAAAGAATATTTCTAAATTATAGGTGGCAGTCTCATGGAAATATTTTGATAGGCACGTGAGCATCAACTTTAAGTTATATGAACTAGCCATTGAGATTCAAATGTCCATGACAATCATGTGATCATAAATTTTTAGACCCATGAAGTAGCCATTTATTTTCAAACAGGACAGATCCAATGCCACACGCTTGCATAGAGCAGGATGATTTGATAGTGTGTGATCATGGCTAAATAGTCAAAGGGACTTAGGAAGCCCATAGGGATACTAAGTGGCATATATTCAAGTCTAAGAAAGGGAAAAATCAAATAATGCTCCACCCCTTAGATCATGATGTGATGGAGCCCATTTTCTTATCCTAGCCAAATCTAATGGAGTGAGGATGATTTTGAAATGTCAAAGGCCAAAGGAGTCTCATGAAGATGACAAGTGTCATCATCTCAGGGACTTAAATAGAGATCAATAACCCATAAGTCTTCCCTAAAGGTATCTAAGGCTCAAACACCTAGACAAGTAAAAAGGATGCAAAGAAGCTAAGGTGTTGTATTTTCATTTGCTTTGTTCCTCTATATAATGATATTGTAGGTGGGATAGTCTAATGAAATATTGTTCAAATAACCATGGATCTAGAATATTCTTGAACCATCATTACAAGAGTAGGTTGATTCATGGTGTGCATACAAATAAGGGCAACAATCTAGGTAGTTCTAGTTGTGATAATGAGTGTTCAAAGGGAATCTCTAGGTAGTTATACCAAAGACAAATAATTTGTTTGGATCCTTGAGTGAATATCCTCCTTTGAGGCTCATGTGAAAGGCATTTTCAGCCAAAATATCAAATTATGTACTCTAGGTAGTTTCAAGTCCTCATCATTCTTTGTGAAGGTAGTTATAACAATGATTTGTCTTGAAACTTGATGAATATCTCAAGCATAACAAAAGGCATTTTCAAGCTGGAAGCATCTCGTCGAGATTGGAAAAGTTCATTATGAAATTTTTAAAAATTGCATCCCGTGGTCCTATATTTAGGAAGGATTAAAAGTGTATAAATAGAAGGCTTATCTTATATTCAAAGGTTGGTTGGACATTATGTTGATTTATGTTTTCCTTAGTATAGGCTCTTCACATTTTGGGATCACTACCATGTGTGTTGTCTCTCTTGCTAAAGTGGTTGTAGTTGTACATCCATTAGCAAGCTCTGAGAGCATCTCTATATGACTCTCCTGCCCAACATGGAGCAAATTTGCCATGTTTGTCCCCATGGTAGTATTTTGAGACATTGATGTATGTAAAATTTGTTTATTTTAAGTTAATGAAAATGCATGTGGTTCTCTACTATTTTATATTGATGAAGTACAGTAATATGTCTCACAAATGCTATTGATTGGATTTTTTTTTTCATTACTGGTTATCATATTGGGTTTAGTTTTGGATATTGAATATCTTATTTTATGCTCATTACTAATTATCATCTTGGGTTTAGTTTTGGATTATAAATCCCTTTATACATTATATTTGGAGTATGTTTTTGAATAACTTGTTAGGGAAACCTAGGTTTATGGATTCAATAAGAAAAGGTAAATCCCTCCTTGTAGTTCCATTAGCTTGCATTTGAGTTTTTCTACATCTTTGTAATAGATGATGTCATGAATTTTGAAATAATCCCTATTGATAAAAGACCTCCATCACACCAGCCTCCCCTTTTTTATAACTATCAACTTGTCATATCCTATCCTACCCTACATATAACACACCCTTTGCATATCTAAAAGTGTTATTTACCTATAAATGCATTAACACTATATATTTATCATGTGTCTATGTTTTGTGATTTAAATTCAAACATTAAAATCTCTTATTCAACCCCTATATTGTTGAAGATTTTTTTAGGATGAAGGTTGAAATCACATATTCATATCTATGTTTAATAGCTTATGTATGACTTAAAACATTTGGTAATTCTATGTGACAACTCTTCCTAGGTGGAGTAAGCAAGCCTAGTTGTGTTTTGATCATATTTTTGTTCCCTTGTGCTAATAATCCCCTAGAGGTTTAATTGCATAATCTCTCCATGTAAGTGAGCTACCCCACAGGTCCTCTCACCTTGGTTTAGGTAGATCTATAAGTATCAGGGAACTAACCACACCCTTTGGAGGTGCCTCTCAATCATTTTCTCCAGTCTAGTCCATTTTTGATGTTAAACCCTCCCCTAGATACAATGACATTATAGTGGGTTTCTCATCATTGTTTACCATTTCCTTCAAGTATGCAAGGCCATACTAGAGAGGTGTAAAACTAGGAACCAACAATCACATTATGCCATTATTGAGGACTAAAATAAAAGACATGTGGCACTTATGTTATCAGGGACTCTTGCATAGAGTTGTTATTTTAAATATTTCTGACTATCTTTGGTCATCAACACCATAATACTCTAGTGGGTACATGCCAGGTTTTGAGGTTTGAAAATTTGACTTTTACTATGTTTATTGTAAAGAACTATTAAAATTGCATGTTGGAAGGTTATTTTCCCTTTTGAATGTAATTCTAGACGTTTCAATTACTTTACATATTACCTCAATATTAAATTCAGTAAAGTATGTTTTTTGTATGTATCATAATTAGTTTATGAACTGTTATATTATAGAATTTTGGTTCTAGTGGCAACTCCATTTTTTATCACTAGGTTTCAAGGAATATTAGTGCCTATTTTTGATATCTCCATTTTAGGTTTGAGTGTTATTTCTTGTTTGCAAAGTTGGAGGGATTGAGATCATCTTTCAAAGGTGACTCATCCAAAAGGCTTGTCTCACCCCAAAGTTTGCACCAAAGAAGAAAGGACAAGTCTAGAGGTTTGTTGAAGGGCAAAGTTTAGCTATTCAGGACTTTCAAGAGCTTAATAATCTTGAAATATTTGTTAAACCCCCCATTATTGAGGACTATCACTGATCTTCTAATGCTTCTGAGACACATAGTCCTATCTATTTTTTTGCTCGTTAACTAGTTGAATCCCCTCTCAGATCTCATCCACCAAGTCTACCTCATTTATCCCCTCATATCCTTTTGCCATTTGTTTTTAAACCTCATATTGAATCAATCATGAGGCATAGGGACCAAGATGAGAATGCATGTCATACATTCTGCATTACCAGATTTAACCCTATCAATTTTGATGAGATGGAAGGCTATCCTAATGAGGTACCAAATGAAGTTAAGAAATGCCTCCCAAAGTTATAAGGTAACAATGTAGTGAGTGGTGATCATCACCTAAGGTATTTTTAATATACCATTAAATATTATGAGTTTGAGTATGAATATGTGTTCATCAAGCTATTTGTGCACATGTTGGAGGAAGATGTTTATGAATGGTTTAATTCCCTTCCCACTAGATGCATTGATTCATGGGAAGAGATGCAAAATGTTTTTAGAATTTAGTATGGTGCTAGAATTGATCCAAGATTCCACTTGGACAAATTTGAGAATATAAATAAGAATCCTAATGAGTGTGTGTAGGAATTCAACACCTGATTCAACAAGACCATGATGCAGCTTCCCAAAAACATTAGGCTCAGTGATATAGTGTGCTTGATAAAGTATTATGATGCCTTTGATAAGAAGGATACATAATTCTTGAAGGATGAGGCTCCCACTAATTTGTGGTTAGCATTCAATATGGCCATCCAAATTGAGAACAACATCAATGTTGTGGGAAAACCCTTAAACAAGTGGGATGATGTGAAGTTGGTCAATCCAAAAAAGACATAGCCCATGAAGACAACCAACTTAAAAGAAACTATTAAAACTTTAGACTCTGCTATCAAATAAATATCATACAAATTGGTTAGAGTTGAAATGGGGGTTCCTCAAGTGTCTACTAGCTACAAAAGGGCTCTGAATCTGAATCAAGCACAAAGGGGGCCTACTTTCTAAAATCAAGATAATAATAGGGAAGAGGCCTACACATAAAGAAAGAATGGATAGAAATTAAAATAGAGGGGTTGGAAAGGAAGTGCCTGATCCTTTAAATGTCAAGTTAAATGTTGTAAATTCTAATTTAGGTATTAATTAGTGTGATAAATGCTTCCTTCCACACCTTCCATGTGATACTGTTGAAGAATTATATGAAGAGATGGATGAACCTAAATATGCATCATCTAAATATGATATTTTTATGTTTGATTGTTAAAAACCTCAAGATAAATCAACTCCTCCACTGGATTATTGATTGATGCTAAGTTTGATCAATTTTGGAGTGCTATTGAAATGGAAAATGTCCCAACTTTTCAATTTTCTTAAGATGTTAATGTGGCACAAGCATATAAATTGCCCATCCATGATTTTAATATCTTATCCTCTATGATGATCAATAAATATCCTGAGGGTAATCTATTAGTTGCAGATAGGAAACTATTAATTAATACAATAGATGTGTAAAATAATGACTATAACTTGAGAAGTAGGCAACTAGGTGCTACTCCCCAAGACATCACCCCCTAAAAATCCAAAGGCAAGGAATACAAACAAGGAAGAAAAGAAAGCTATAATAGTCCAATAAGCTTCCAAAATGGCACCTATAACCCAAACTTCTAAGCCTAGAGTTGCTCCTACTAAGAGCAATAGAATGCCTATATTATCTAGCATCCATAGGGGTATAAATGAGCTTAAGAAAAATCCACCCTTGAAGATTGTTTATAAGGGTGCAAATCCATCCCCACCTACTTAGTTTCAGAATTTAAGTGACTGTATTCTAGCTGAAATTCCCACTACCCTTGCACTAGACAAACCTATTCCTCAGTATAATGTGTATGATATGGCTCAAGTGTTGAGTCAAATAAATATCATCATACCACTTGAGTTATTATGAATACCTAAACATAAGAAGAGGGCCTTTGAATATTTGGAATTTAGTGAAAGGTTAGCTATAAATTAAGTTGAGTTACCCTAAATCACCCTTGGAAGAAGATGAAGAATCATAAGAGGTGTTTGAACCTGCTTCGAAGGTCTATTTGGGGACTATGTTTGTATAGATTCAACTGAATTTGGATCCATTTTATATGACTTTGTTGATCAATGATCTAGCTGTTCACAACTACATGTTTAACTCTAGTGCCTATTGTAATGTGATTCCATATTGTGTCCTCAATGAGCTTGGAGTAAAGATCACATCAAAATTTGCCAAGTGTTATGCCTTAGACTCATGGGAGGTTTTAGTTGTTGGCTAAGTTAAGGGACTAGTGGTAAAACTGACAGTTCATCCTAGAAAGTACTTGAACATAGACATGGTGGTTGTCGACTACCTACCTAAATGAGGGATGGTGTTGTCATGTAAGTGGGCTACCAACATGGGTGGAAGTGTGTAGATGGAACTTTCTTATGACACCATTCATTTGGAGGGTAAGATGGCCAGAATTTTTAGAGAGCCAATAATGTTACATGTGATTGAAGATCCAAAGAATACTCTCAATGAAGTGTTGTACATGGATGTTGACCTTGGAATCTTTTTTAGGAATGTTGATATCAATGAATATCCTATTGTTCTTAATGAAGAGCCTGACAAAGAAAATGCCATTTGGAAGATGTGATTTGATGGAGCTTGCTCCAATTTTGGAAATGGAGTTAGGGTTGTCTTCTATGTCCCCAATGGTAAATGCTTTGTGTTTTCTTTTCAGCTTTCTTTTAGTGTACTAACAATGCTGATGAGTATGAGACACTCTTGCTTGATCTACAGATTAACCATGAATATGGAATCAAGTGCTTGATTGTTAAGGGTGATTCTGAGTGGGTGGTAAAGCAAGTCTACAATGATTTTTCCATGAAATAAAAGGTTGATACAATATAGGAATATTATTTGAGACTTGTTGGAGTTCTTTGATACAATATTTTTTATCATTATAGAAGTTTCAATCAAGAAGTTGATAGACTTGTAGGGCTATGTGCTCAATTTGACATTGCAAATATGAGCCCTCATTATCAGTATCAAGTGGAGGTGCTTGTCAAGGCTTCAATCCTAGACAATGTTCATCATTGGTAGGTCTTTGATGATGATGAACGAATTAAGAGGTTTTTGAAATGTGAGGCTAAGTTCCATGATTAGTTCATAGACTTGGAATCTATGGTTCAATTTTATGATGGGAAGGAGACCTTTTTTGGGAAAAACATCATTCATCTGAAGAAAAACACTATCCAAAGAGGACTAGCTAGTTTAAAAACATCTTTTGATGGAGTTGATAGAATCAAGTCAAGAGACTTATTCATTTCAAAAGACGTAACTAAGTGTAACTTGGGTTCTCATGAGAACCCAAGGAAGGTTTAGCTAAGTAGTCATTTAAGTGTAACTAAGATGAGAGCTTACATGTAGGTACTAAAGAAGTACCAAGATTGATTAACACGGTCTTATTCAGAGTTGAAAGTATATAGGGAAGACTTGTTTCAGCACGTCATCCCATTGCAACCTAATAACAAACATTTTAGGTAGAAATACAGACCTATTAACCCCATCTTGGCCACTAAGATGTGGGAGGAATTAAAGAAGCTAAGGGATGGTGGTATCATTTAGCCCATCAGGTACTCATCATGGGTTGAAAATTTAGTCCCTATATGAAAGAAGAATGGAAATATCCACTTGTGTGTGGATTTTATGAATCTAAATAAATCTTATTTGGAAGATAATTATCCCTTGCCCAATATGGAGAACCTCCTATAAAGCATCACTAGTTTAGGAATATTGTCTACATTGGATGGCTTCTCAAGTTACAACTAGGTTACGATCAAAGAATCTGATAGGTGTAAGACTACATTCACCACACCATGGGGCATGTATATATATATAGAATGTTTCACCATCATTCATCGACTAAAAAGGCATCCTCATATATATATATATATATATATATATATATATGAGGATGCCTTTTTAGTCGATGAATGATGGTGAAACATTCTAATGAGATATGGATGTTTCCCTTGTAGGGGTAATTAACTAATTTGTTATTGTATATCAAGACGATATCATTGTGTATTCCAAAATAAGAGAAAAACATTCGGATCATCTAGAAAAGGTGATGATCAGGTGTAGGGAATTTGGTATTTTGGTTAATCCCAAGAAGTGCCACTTTAGAGTATAAAAGGCCAAGTTTTTAGGGCATATGGTGTCCAAATATGGTGTCATGATTGATCTTGAAAGGGTAAAGCCATTGACAAAGTACCTATCCCATAGTCGAAGAAAGGAATTCAGTCTTTCTTTGGAAAAATTAAATTTTTAAGGAGGTTTGTGTCTAATGTCATAGAGATTAATCTGCCTATTACTTCCATGTTGAAGAAGGACCAAACTATTAAGTGGTAAGAGAGGGCCATGCAAGTGTTCAATGAAATCAAGGGATATTTAAATTTTGCTCCTGTCTTGGCCAGTCCTAATTACACAATGTTGTTCCAAGTATTCTCTTTTGCATCATACAATACTATTGTTGTTGTCTTATTGAAAAAGAATGATGAAAATCATGAGCATCTCATAAATTTATTTAGAAAATGTATGAAAGGTCTTGAGTTAAAATACACTATTATGGAGAAATAAACTTTTGCTATTTTGAAGGCTATTAAAATATTCAAGCCATATATTCTGAGTTTATAGATTATTACTTACGTCCTGCACACCATGGTGAATGACATTTTAAACTCATACTGAAGTATCTAGAAAGAGGTATAGGTGGGTCAACAAGTTACATGAGTATGATATGGATATCTATACCACCAAGTTAGTAAGAGGGATGGGCCTAGCCAAGCTTATGGCTAAGACTAATTTGCAAGATGTTGAGGTAAACATTATTGTTTTTAATGTTGATGATCCTTTGAGTCAATTTAATACATCTCCATGGTATAAGGATATTGTCTACTACTTGTAAAATATGAATTACCCCATGGCTTGGATAAGAATCAAAGGAGAACTCTCAAACTTGTTCCCAAGAGTACCTCTTGAATGAAAATGGACTTGCATAGAGGAATCTAGAGGGAGTTCTCCTAAGATGTGTGTTAGAAGAATAGACTACTGTTGTGATTGAAGAATTTCATAGTGGAGTTTGTGGTGGCCATTTTTCACCTATGGTTACAACACATAAAATTCTAAGAGCTAGTTATTGGTGGCCATCATTATTTAAGGATGTTGCTCAGATAGTCATAAGATGTGAGAAATGCTTACGCTTTACTAGTAGGATGAAATATTTAGGTTTTATTCCCTTGCAACCTATGATGATTGAGGGCCCATTCATAAAATGGGGAATGGATTTCATTGGAGAAATTACGGATTCATTAAGCATTGGGAATAGATGGATACTAGTTGCAACTAATTACTTCACCAAATGGATTGAAACAATCCCTACAAAGAAAGCAACACACTAGGTAGTCATGGATTTCTTGCTCAATTAGATTTTTTGTAGATTTGGTGTGCTTATTAAGATGATTACTGATAATGCCATGAGCTTCAAAGCCAAACCTTTGGTGGCATTATGCAAAGACTATGGGATTGAACTGACTTATGCTTCCAACTACAATCCTCAAGGGAATGGACAAGCATAATCAATTAATAAGAACTTGATCAAGATTATTAAATGAACTTTGGAAGAAAATAAGAAGAGATGGGGTGAATAGTTAAAATTTTCCTTATGGGTTGATAGGATTAAACCTAAGAGAGCTATGGGTAGAAGCCCTTTTGAGCTTGTTTATGGAACTCAAGTAGTTTTTCCTATGAATTTGTAGTTGCCAACCTATCAGCTCATAGAATAGATCAAATATGATGAGAAAACCAACCACTATGAAAGTAGGATTAACCAAATTATTGAGCTTGATGAAATTCAAAGACAAGCTCATGAAAGACACCTCAAATTCAAGGAGAAGTTGAAGAAAATATTTGATAGAAAGGTCACTCCAAGAACTTTCCAAGTAGGTGATTTGGTTCTACTTTAGGACAATAGGCATGAAGGGAAAGGTAAGCATGGAAAGTTTGATGCATTGTGGATGCGTCCCTATTCCATTGACTGTTGGATTGGGGAACATACCTTGTTTGAGAGACCTAAATGGTGAGATACGAGAGCTGCTAGTCAATGGAAGGTATCTGAAGCACTTCCTTGACTTAGTCTATAATCTATTTACCATATTATATAGGGTTTTGTTTCTTTGTTGGCCCTTTACTTTGGGCCTTATTTGTATAGTTTCCTTTTGTGTTTTATCGTGTGTTCATTTTTAGATCATCCTCATCTATTTTTGTTAGTTTGTCATGTTTTTCCAAGCCTTTATGAGTGTCTATGAAAAAATTGTTAACTCTATGACTCCATAGTGAAATGGATTAACGCTTGGTCTTATGTTTTGGGGTTATTTACACACCTATGGGTGTATGCATCCCTGGGTGAGATCTAGTGTTAGTGAAAAAAATTGCATTGGAGTAATTGGGCCTTTGTTTGTATCAAATTTTATGTCTTTATCTAGATTTTTATCTCCATGTATTCCTTTGGAAGGTCAATTTCATGTACATGATTTGCTAAGTCCTATATTTTGTATTTTCAGTCTTAAGTGTTTTTGGGTCATTTATTTTATATTTTTTGTCTATGGCAAAAAGTCTAAAGGGTGCTTTACCTTTAGGCATTTTGATTGCACAAAAATCTTGAAGGAATTATAGGGTCAATTTTCTGTTGAAAAAGCTCTAAAGTATCATTTCCTTTAGGCATTTTGCCTTTGCAAAATTCCTCAAATGTACTTTCTAAGGGCCATTTTGCCTTTGCAAAATGTTTGAAGGATTATTTCCTTTAGGATTTTTTCCCTTGCAAAATTCTTGAAGGCCACTTTTAAAAGGTGGAGGACACTTACAAAAATCCTGAAGTACATTTTTAAGACTTTTAGAGGGTCATTTATTCAAAAGTTAGTTTTCAAATTTTTTGAAGGATCATCAATTGATGAAGTGGACCTTTACAAAAATCTTGAGGGGCACTTTTTTAGTTAAAGTATCCCAAACAATTTCTATGAAGGGTACTTTTCTCAGGGAAATGGCCTAGTGTAAAAATTTTGAAGGATGTGTCTCTTGGGGAAATGGTCCACTTCAAGGTTTATGAAGGGTAATTTTATTTTTAAAGGAAAATTTTCAAAAGGTAAAAATTGCTAATTCATTTCTATTAGACTTTTGTCCACAGTAATCCTAATGGTCATTTCTTTTAGGAAAATTGTCTGAATTATTTTCCCAAAGGGCCATTCTTAGGAAAGCGTACCTTTGCAAAAAGATTGAAGGATATCTTATTCAACAAGGTGGACCAAATAGAATCTCAAAGGGAATTTTTCCAAGAAAAGTTTCCCAAATTATTTCCCCAAAGGGTATGTTTCTTAGGGAAATAGTCCACTTCAAGGTTCCAAAAGGCATTTTCTTGACAAGGTCTCCTACACACTTTCTCTGAATGATCTTTCTACAATAAAGTGGTACCAAGTCAAAATTATAAAAGGCACTTTCAAGAGATCAAAGGACCATTATAAAATTTTGAAGGGAATTTTTGCAGGGCAGGTTCCCTTAACAATTTTTTTTAATGGTATGTTCAAGTGCCCAAAAGATTCTTTTAGTTAAATTATTATGGGATAGAGGTTTATTTCCTTTAGACATTTTTCTTGAGCAAATACTTTGAAGGAATTAAATTTCTTTGAGAGAAGTACTAAGTCTAATTCTATAGGGAAATTGTTTCAGATAAATTGTCTGAAAAAATTATCCTAACAAAGGCAAAGGAGCTAAGTGCCAAATAATTTCAGTAAAATTGCAAGAGAATAATTTATTCAAGTGAATTTTTTGAGATGAAATGTTTGAAACAATTATTCTGATGAAGGAGAAAATCTGAAGGCTCAATTCTTGTGAGAAAAGTGTGAAATCAAATCCTTTGGGGAGATTGTATCAGATATTTTATCCAAAATAATTATGCTAAAAGAATACCCAAAAGAATTGTTGTGGGATAATTGTGATGAAGAAAATCTAAAATTAGAAGTGCTAAAATAAATAGGAATGCCAAAGATAAAGACTCAGACAAAATTTCCATGGAACAAAGTCTTCAAAATAATATTTCCAAATTATAGGTGATGGTGTCATGGACATCTTTTGATAGACACACAGGTGTCAACTTTAAGCTACAAGAATTAGTTTTTAGGATTCAAATGTCCGTGATGGTAATGTGAGCATCATTTTTAGACCCATGAAGTAGCCATTTATTTTCAAATGGGTTAGATCTAATAACACACACTTACATAGATTAGGATGAACTGATGGTACATGATCAAGAATGAATAGTCCAAGGGTCTCAAGAATCCTATGGGGCTACTAAGTGGCATATAATTGGGGCTAAGAAATGGTAGTATAAAATAATGATCCACTCCTTAGATCATGATATGATGAAGCATGTTTTCTCATCCTAGCTAGATCTGATAGAGTGAGGATCACATTGAAATGTCCAAAGCCAAATGAGTCCTATGAGGACAACAAGTGTCATCATCTCAAAGACTCAAAAGAGATCAATGACCCATGGGCCCTCCTCAAAGGTCTCCAAAGCTTGAACACTTATATAAGTAAAAGGGATGAAATGAAGCTAAGGTGTTGTATTTTCATTTGCTTTGTTCCTCCATATAAGGATACTTTAGGTTTTCAAGATCTAGGTGGGTCACTCTAGTGAAAGATTTCTCAAATGGCCATGGATCTAGAATATTCTTGAGCCATCATTATGAGAGAAGGTTATTCCATGGCATGCATAAGAGGAAGGGAAGCTATCTAGGTAGTTCCAACTATGCTAATGAGTGTTCAAAGGTATCTTTAGGTAGTTATACCAAAGATAAATAATTTGTTTGGCTCCTTGATCTAATATCCTCCTTTTAGGCTCATGCAAAGGCATTTTTCAACCAAAATATCAAATGATATACTCTAGGTGGTTGTAAGTCCTCATCATTCTTTGTGAAGTCAGTTGAAACAATGATTTATCTTGAAAATTGATGAATATCTTAGGCAAATCAAAAGGCATTTTTTGGCTAGGAGCATCTCGATGAGATTGGAAAAGTTTGTTATACATTTTTTGAAAATTACAACCCATGGTCCCATATTTAGGAAGGATTGAAAGTGTATAAATATAAGGCATGCCATCTACTCAAAGGTTGGTTGGCCATTGTGTCAGTCATAGTGTTGGTCTATGTTTACTTTAGTATAGGCTCTTCACATTTTGGGATCACTATCATGTGTGTTGTCTCTCTTACTAAGGTGGTTGTAGCTGTATATCCATTAACGAGATTTTAGAGAATCTATATATGACTCCCCTACCCAACATGGAGCAAATCCACCATAATTTTCCCCATGGCAATATTTTGAGACATTGATGTATGTAAAAAAAATTCTTTCAAGTTAATGAAAATGTATGTGGTTCTCAGCTATTTTCTATTGATGAAGTGTAGTAATATGTCTCACAAATGTTATTTATAGGATATCTTATTCTATGCTCATTATTAGTTGTCATCTTGGGTTTAGTTTTGGATTATAAATCCCTTTCTACATTATATTTGGAGTATGTTGCTGAATAACTTGTTAGGCTAGGTTTATGGATTCAATAGGAAAAGGTAAATCCCTCCTTGTAGTTCCAATATCTTGAATTTGAGTTTTTATACATCTTTTCAATAGATGATGTCATGAATGTTAAAATAATCCCTATTGACTAAATACCTCTATCACACCACCCTCCCCTTTTTTATAACTATCAACTTATCCTATCTTGTCCTACCCTACATATAACATGCCCTTTACATATTTAAAAGTGTTATTTTCTTGTAGATGCATTAACATTATATATTTATCACATGTCTATGTTATGTGCTTTAGAACCTAGCATTACAATCTTTTATTAAACCTATGTTGTTGAATATTATTTTCAGATGAAGGTTGTAATCACATATCCATATATTTCTTTAGTATCTTGTGTTTGACATAAACATTTGCTCATTATATCTGATAACCCTTCTTGGGTGGAGTGAGCAAGCTTGGTTTTTTTTTTATCATATTTATGTTTCCTTATGCAAATAATCCCTCTGGAGGTTGATTGCATAATATCTCCATGTGAGCGAGCTACCCCACAAGTCCTATCACCTTGGTTTAGGTAGATCCAAAAATAGTAGGGAACTAACCATACCCTTTGTAGGTGCCTCTCAATAATTTTCTCTAGTTTGGTCCATTCTTAATGATAAACCCTCCTTTGGATACAATGACATTATAATAGGTTTTTCATCATTATTTACCATTCCCTTCAAGTGTGTAAAGCTAGATTAGAGAGGTGTACAGCTAGGAAAAAACACATAACTCCACATGAAATACAAGGGTGGGGTTAGGGTTAGATAAGTGTCATATTTGTAGCATCACTCTATGAAAGCCTACTTGTATGTTGAATAAGTGTATTGCTTAGTGAACTAAGATCATGTACAATGTTAATCTTTATGACCTTCTAAATTATAGAGGGGATCTAAGGCTCAAGAAGCCTTTGGGTACATATCTATGTAGGTTAATTAGGTGTATGATGTATACCTATTTGATCCTATATAGAGACTTTTTATTAGCCTTGAAACTCACTAAAAACAAAATAATTAGGAATCTTGTTGAGGACAAACTCACTATAGAGTTTCCTCAAAAAATATAATGGGACCTCATGGTTATTACATGGTGGATAGTCAAAGAACATACACCATCAATCCCAAAAATTGGATGTGATTAAGTTATGCACACAACAATGGATAGGAAAACATTTAGTGGTTATGGGAAATGGGGCATTGGTGGTTGGGTCAACGAATAGGGTGCAAATAGAGGCTTTTGAAATTTATTTTTTCTTCACCTAAAGGGTTGGCAACTTTTTAGCATAATATGTCTTATAAGTATCCCTATATGAGGTCCATCATTTAATTTGACTCATTATAGAGTCAATTTGACCTAATAATGTCTCTATTCAATTGGCTAGCTGAGTATGATGGGGTCGGTTGAAGTGGGATCCCTCATTCTATCAATTAACTCTTCAATTTCAATTTTGTTTCCCATAATGCACTCTCAAAATAAACCTCAAATAGATCTAATTAGGTATATAAACACCACAAAATTCATTAAGAATCACTATGGATGGGTTTTTGGGGAACTATAGGAGGGTTAGGTGGAGGGATAGGAGGAATAAGAGAGATTTGTGGAGGGTTAAGAAGAAGATAAATAAAAGGGTTTTATGGAGGGTTAGTAGGGTTAGCAAGATGAGATATTAAAAATACAAATTATAATTAAAAACTAGGTTTAAAAAATGAAAATTATGATAAATTAGGGTTAAATAGGGAAAATTTATATCACTTACCTCTCCTACATGGTAGCATCATTGATCATCAAGTTCATGGGATGAATTTGGTAGCTTCTTGGCACTCTCTGGTGTATTCCATGAAAGCTAGGGGAAAGTGAGAAAACTCAAATTCAATATGAGGATTTTATATTCAAGTTTTTATTTTTATTTTTTTTAATACATAAGTAACATGATCACATTAATAATCTAATCATATTATTGAAAATGATAATAACACGATCACATTAATAACATGATCATGTTATTGTTCAATATAACATGATCACATTATATAATAATGTGATCACATTATGGATCAATAATCATCGAGCCATATTTTAGATAATGTGATCACCTTAATTAAATAATGCAATCACATTACTAATTAATGGAATCACATTACCTATAATGTCCTTGAAATTGTCTTCCAACTCCATACACTTACCCTAGGCCTGATGTGTCCCATATCAATTATCTCCTTCATGGCCTTCTCTATCTCATCTTTGTGCTTATTCAAATTCCTATAGGGGGTGGTGATAATAGGTTTGGTACCCTCCTCTACTCAATGGCATTCTCCATGCCTCATTCATGAAGCATCCCAAGAGGTATGCTACCAAAAACCTTGCTATACTTGGACATATTTTTTTGTACCTTTGGATGGTAACTCTTTTTCTAATGATCTATAATGGTTGGCATGATGAGGCTTTGTACTATCCACTCTACCTAGTCATGTCTAATAAATCTCTCCATTTTTTTGAAAGAGACTATATGTAGTCCACCATTTGACATGCATCTAAGCGCAATTTGTCTTCTCATAACTTCAAATTTCATTTCCATGGTCTATAAATTCATATAAAACTCTCTAATAGACTACAACTACTACATTCCAAGAAATGTATCTATGTCTCATATGCTTACCACATAAAAGTCATCTTTAAGATCATAGTCTCCTAACTAAATGCTCATGTTAGGAATATTCCTAATGCATGTGAGGGTGAATCCATCTAATACCATGACCTTGAACCCATAAAATTCTTATGTTTTGATTCCCCTTCTTTCCATAATTCCTTCATCAATGAAATTATGTGTAGCACCTGTGTTAATGAAAGAGACTATCCGCTATCCACATAACACTCCTATGATTGTGAAAGACATAATTATTTAGAAACTAGAGAGTTGGGAAAGTGTGTTCCCACTTCCATGATCCTTCATTTATTCATTTGAAGATATTTCTTTCCCCTAATCATATTGTGGATCTCATTCTTCAATAGTAGATTCATCTACCAAATAGTACTCAATTTGATTAACTTTGGCCTTAGGTGATCACTTATGATCTGGACCCCATGGATCCTTACCAGTAAAATATAATTTCTTCATTCATATGTCATTAAGTTGATCTACACTTAAACTTATTAGTTCTTTCTTAGCTATATTTGAATCTTTGTGTATGTGCTTCTTGCCCTTGTCTTGTTGAAACCCTTTTGACTAAGATTTGTTCCCAAATATAAAGGACTCCATGTCTCTTGAAATTTTAATTACTTCCTAAAGTGTGGATAGGCTAAGAGCCTTAAACCAACCTCTTAAGGGGTTGAAAACTCCATCAATAAAAAACATGATCAATCTTCTTTTTGAAATATTGGTCACCAACACTAATAATCTTTGGGAATCAGCAATGCAAGCATTTACCAAACTCCATTCCTTCAGCTCTGCCAATTATTTGAAGTGAAGCTCACAATATTTCTTGTAAAACATATCAATCAACCTCTTTGTTAATTAATCATAAGTGTTGATCTAATCATGGCCCAAGGTAACAAAACCATGGTACCACCATTCATGTTCACATCCTTTCAAATGGAGAGTTGCATACTTAACTACATCAATTTTGACAATAAGATTAAGCTAAAAATAAGTGTCAACCTTTGACACCCAAGATATAGTAGTGATCTTTCCCATACCATCAGATTATGGGCTAAACAAATTCCCCACCTTTTTTTGTAACTCATTGATTTGTGATCTTTCACTTGCTTCTTTATGGGGTTTATGCCTTTTTTTGAATTCTAAATATTGATTATATGACATTATTGACTGGAGACCTACGTCAAATGTTAGACAATCCTCCCAAAATTGAGACACAAATTATACATCATTAGGATCATCATCCTCTTCAGGAGGATTACCCATTATAATGAAGGTAGGCATGGAGGTCCTAGTGTTGACTGAACCTTTAGAGGTTTGTGTATGTACAGGTCCATTTTTTATTGTATTATAGTTGTATACTTCATTATGACCATTGTTCCTTGCATTACCAATTTTTACGCCCATTCTAAAAAGCATCTGATTAAGTAACTAAAAATATTAAGTCATTTGTTGAGTCATTATAAGTACCGAATTATCCAATCTATCTCATCTTTCAGATGGGTCTCCACTGACTCTTTCATCTTTTTCTCCCATTGGATCAATAAGTTCTTTTAATTTCAATCTCATTTGCTCTCTTTGCAAATACCTCAATTCCATATCATTAGGAAACATCAAAATCACAAGACCTACAAGCTAGCAAGATCACTAGCTCTGATAACACTAGAAGATCCCTCATAAATACTTACTACAATTTATTTTTGGTTTTTTGTAGAAAATAACATACCAATACAACTCCCATACAACTACAAGACTAAATATTTAAAAACCACCAACTCTATTATGCATTCAATAACTAAAGAAGCACATATAAAATAATGGAGAATACATATATAACGGAAATATCTCAATACAACTGCTTACATAGAATTATCTATTGAAGCACTGATGTAGTTTCTACATGAAACTACCAAGCTAGCCAAGGTGGATCTCTCACCACTAAACCCAATAGATCTAATAGGGTTTTTGTCTTAAAAAATATCTTCACTTCAAGGGATTCATCTTTGGGAGTGGTTGAAGTATGAACCAAGTCCAAACTTACAAAAGAGGGGGGTGGGTTTAATATTCAACGTGATATTTATAATAGAGAAGCTCTCCATATATATATATATATATATATATATATATATATATATATGTATGTATGTATGTATGTATGTATATATATATGTATGTATATATATATATATATATATATATATATATGTATGTATATATATATATATATATATATATATATATATATGTATGTATATATATCTATATATATATATATGTAGATATATATATATATCTATGTATATATATATATATGTATATATGTATGTATATATATATATATATGTATATATATATATGTATATATATATATATATATGTATATATATGTATATATGTGTGTGTGTGTGTGTGTGTGTGTATTGTAATAAGAGAGGAGAGGAGAGAAAATGGAGGAGAGAGAGGGAAAATTCACCCCATAATAGTAAACCATGTGAAGCATGATGAAATAAATTCAAAAAGAGAGAGATAAGCTTAGTCACTCCCATGTAACTACAATCTTTGGCATCCCACCTCACATGTGCAAATTTGGAATAGTGCATCCTCCATGTGCTTTAAAATGAGTGGGAATATTTTACCACTCATTTTACACTATATCATGTGCCTCTAAAGGACTTCACATGCCAATAAATTACTCCTCCAAATGGTGGCACCATAATTATTACTCCGTGTCTTATTCAAGCATGTGATTTCTAAAAGTCAAAGAAGCTTGTCTCTTGGTATCCCACTCCTTCACATGCTTAAGATACCCTTTTGGGGTCATGCCACATCATCTAAAATCCACCTCACCTATTGCATCATTAGTTTCATCACCCACCACATCACCTTAAATAGTGATGGGTGAATAGTAATCCATGAATAGTGATGGTGAATATAAGTAACTTGTAAATAGTGACACACACACACCAATATTCCTTGATATTACCTAAAATAGCCTATAGGAACCAAGTAGGCTAACAATATTATTTCAAAGGTCTAATGTGAAGAATGGGACATTATAATAAATCCTAAAAAATAGGAGACTTAAGATATGTTGTGTTGTGGAGCCTATTTTTAAATTATAATGTATTTCAATTACTATACATTTAAAATGTATTTTACACCCTATATGTATTCCTACTAGGGTTCTTGACCCCTTTTAATGGGAAACCATTATGGGTTGATTCTACCTATGGTTTTTTGGTACCCATTGCTTTGTAATACTTCTTTGTCAATGTATTGTGTATAGATAGATATTTTATAGGTAATACATAATGAGAATAATGGTTTGAGAAGGAGGAACATAGTGTGTGAATTCAAGAGAAAATTTAGAAGGGTTTTTTGAGTGTAGCTCAAAAAAATATTTGTGCATTATAATTATGAGAAGATTTATTTGAGAGTGGATTGTACTCTCGTGGCTTGTAATAAAATCTAAACTAGTATTTCTTGGTGTATGTAGCTCACATTGGGTGAACTACGTTAAATCTGGTCATCTTGTTGTCCATTTTATTTTTGTTCATTATGAATCTCTATTTATATCTATTATTATTTTGATTCTATGAAATTATTCCACATCAATTTATGTATTTATTCCTAACAATTGGTATTAGAGCTTCAGGTTGTATTTGTTGAAGTGTTGAATCATAGGAAGGGTTATTATTTCAAGTGGGAGCTATGGATGATGATCACAATCAAAGGTTGAAAAGTTAAATGGATAGAAATTTAGTCTATGAAATATCCAGATGGAGGATTGCCTCTATTAGAAGGACCTCCATGCTCCACTAGGAGGAAAAGTAAAGCAACCAGTATGACAAATGAGGCTTGGGAGTTGCTTTACAAGAAAGCACTTGGGGCCATTAGGTTATGCCTTACATATTTAGTCACATTTAATATATCATAGAAGAATACCATAGAAGGTCTTATTAATTCATTAGGTAAGTTATATGAGAAACCCTTTGTTTCTAATAAAATATTTTTAATGAAAAAGTTATTTAATATGAAGTTGTATGAAAATTGTTTAGTTGTTGATCATCTGAATGAATTCAATATGGTTTTGAGTATGTTGAATTATGTAAAAATAGATTTTGATGATGAATTTAGGGATTTAATTATTTTTTTCTCCTTTCTAGAGAGTTGGAATAGCCTGGTAATGGTTGTGAGCAACTCAGTCTCTAATAATGCCAAGTTAAAATTTGAGGATGTCATATGAGTAATCCTTAACAAGGAAATGTGATGAAAAAGCTCTGGGGAAACTTTTACTTCAGGTGATGATTTTGAAGTGGAGATTAGAGGGAGACAAAATTTTAGAGGAAAAGGAAAGTGTGGAAAGTCAAATAGTCTTAGAAGGTCAAAATCAAGGGCCAGGATGGTATGGTGGCACTATGGAAAGACTGGGCATGTGAAGAAGGATTGGTGGTCTCTTCAAAATAAGAAAAAAATCAAGAAGATACCAAGGAGGTGAATGTGGAAACATGTAATGTTTGTCATGATACATTAATTCTCTCCATTTATGATATTACCGAGTCTTGGGTTTAGATTCAAGGGCTTCTTTTCATGCTACACCATATAGGCACTATTTTATTGATTATGTTCAAGGGGATTTAAGACATGTTTACCTTGGTGATGATGATCCTTTCAACATAATAGGAAAAGGAACTGTTTAGATCAAGATGCAAAATGGGAGCACTTGGCTACTAAAGGATGTCAAACATGTGCCTAAATTGAGACAAAATTTGGTATCCATAGGATGGCTAAGCAATGAAGGTTATATGGTGACATTTACAATAGATTCTTGGAAGGTGAACAAGGGTACTCTTATGATAGAAAGAGGTAAGAAGGTTGGTACCCTATATTTATCAAGTGGTGTTGATTATTTTAATTTAGTTCATTTAGATATGGATGCAACTTTGTGGCATAACAGGCTCAGTAACATGCGCCAAAAGGGTATGCAAATTTTGAAGGATCAGTTGCCCAGATTGAAAGGGTCTTATTTAGATTTATATGAAGACTATGTGTATATAAAATATAAAAGGGTAAATTTTCTCAAGGTTGGACCTATGAGGAAGGAGAATAAGTTGGAGCTAGTTCATTTAGATGTATGGGGGTTGGCTCAGGTATCTTCTATTGGTGGGTCATCTTATTGTGTCACTTTTATTGATGATAAAACAAGGAAAGTTTTATTTTATGTGATTAGGAGAAAACATGATGTGTTTGATACATTTAAAATATGTAAAGCCTTGGTTGAGAATGAAATAGGTCTCAAGTTAAAATGCCTCAAGTCAGATAATGGTGGGGAATATTAAAACAATGCATTTGTTTATTACTATTCAAGGAGTTGAATTCATAGACAGAGGATGATTCCAAGAACTCCATAGCATAATAGAGTGTCAAAAAGGATGAACATCACTATCATGGAGTGTGCTAGGATCATGAGGTTATATGCAAGACTGCCTCTTTACTTTTGGGTAAAAGTAGTAAACACAATAGTATACCTGATAAATAAAGGTCCTTAATCTACTTTGGATGGAGACATACCTGAGGAATCTTGGTCTGGTAAGAAGGTTTATTATTCATTTCTTATAATATTTGGTTGCGAAGCCTTCATTCATATTGATAAGGATGATAAGACCAAGTTAGAGGATAAGTCTAAAAAATTTACCTTTATTGGTTATGGTGAGGATGATTTTGGTTTTTAGATTTGGAGTCTTAAGGACAAGAAAATATTTAGGTCTAAGGATGTTATCTTTAATAAAAAATTCATGTACAAACAACAATTTTAGGATCAAAAAGAGGATTCTAGAAAAGAGTACATAGTACTGGAGGACATTGTAGATGATAAAGTGTCCAAGAAAGTAGTTCAGGCACCTACTCTATAAGAACCCCAAACTCCTATGGTGAGATGGTCTTCTAAGATAAGAAGGGAAACTGAACATTTTTTCTTCATGTCGCAATTATTTACTACTCTCTAAGAATGGAGAGCCAGAGTGCTTGAATAAGCAATGCAGTTAGATGTTAGGAAGAAGTGGAAGCAAGATAAGGATGAGGAGCATCAATCTTTCATAGAAAATCAGACTTGGGATTTGGTAAACCCACCTGAAGGTAACAGAGTATTGAAAAACAAGTGGGTGTATAGAGTTAAAGAAGATGATGGAGGCGATAATAGGTACAAGGGTTGTTTGGTGGTAAAGGGGTTTACATAGAAGAAGGGGATTAATTTTGATGAGATTTTTTCCCCAGTGGTAAAGATGAATTCTATTAGGATTTTTATTGGGATAGTGGCAACAAAAGACTTGCAATTAGAGTAGCTGGATTTGAAGACTATGTTCCTTCATGGTGATTTAGAGGAGGACTTGTATATAGAATAACCATAAGGATATGAGGTCACAAGAAAGAAGAACATGGTGTGAAAACTAAATAAGATCTTGTATGTCTTGAAACAAGATCCACAATAGTGGTACAAGAAATTTGATAGTTTTATGAAGGATCAAGGATACTCTAGGTGTCATTCACACAATTGCATATATATCAAGAAGTTTGATGATGGTGATTACATTATTCTTTGTCTATATATAGATAACATGTTGGTTGTAGGTAAGAACATGTACGAAAATAAGGTACTCAAAGAATAGCTTCATAATTCCTTTGCTATGAAGGATTTGGGAGTAGTAAAACAAATCCTTGGTATAAGAATAAATTGGGATAAGAAGGAATGAAAGTTGAATTTATCCCAAGAATATATTAAAAAGGTCTTTGAGAGGTTTAGTATGTAGGATACTAAACTGGTTGGGGCTCCTTTGGTAAGACATTTCAAGTTATTAGTGTCCTAAGATAGAGGAGAGGATATAGATGTCACATGTACCTTACTTATATGTTATTGGCAGCTTGATGTATGCCATGGTGTGCACTAGGCTAGATATTTCCCATGTAGTGGAAGCATTAAGAAAGTACATGAGTGATCTAGTTAGAGAACACTAGAAGGAAATAAAGTGGATCCTTCGGTATTTAAGAGGGACCATGGGGACAGTTTTAAGCTATGGTGGATTGGACACCACTTTGTGTGGTTATGTAGATTTGTACATGGCTAGATATTTAGACAACAAAAGGATTACAATAGGACATGTATATATTGTAGGTGACACAATGGTGAGCTATATTTCATGACTATAAAAACTTATGGCTTTGTCAACCATAGAGGCTGAGTATGTTTCTACTATAGAGTAAATAAAAGAAATTATTTAGTTACAATAGTTTCTTGAAAATTTGGGGCATAAGAAAAATGAATGGAAGCTATATAGTGATATTTAGAGTGTTATACATCTAGCAAAGAACTCCGCTTTCCACTCTAGAATGAAGCATATAAAGTTGAGGTACCATTTCATCAAAGCAACTTTGGAAGAAGAGAAGTTGAAGCTAGAGAAGATACATATCAATTAGAATCCTACAAACATGATGACCAAGGTGGTCACAAGGGAGAAATTGGAGCTATGTTTAGTTTCAATTGGCCTTCATAATTGATAGTGAAGGGTTGAGAAGTTTGCTAAGAGGAAATCAGTCTCCAAGTGGGAGATTGTTGTGTTGTGGAGCCTATTTATAAATTACAATGTATTTCAAATACTTTACATTTAAAATGTATTGTACACTCTATATGTATTCTCACCAGGGTTCAAGACCCCTTTTAATGGGAAACCATTTTGGATTAATTATGCCCATGGTTTTTTGGTACCCATTGTTTTTTAGTATCAATTTATTGATGTATTATGTATAAATAGATATTTTTTACATAATACATCATGAGAAAAAGGGTTTGAGAAGGGGGAATAAAGTGTGTGAATTTAGGTTCAAATTCAGGAGGTTTTATTGAGTGCAGCTCCAAAAAAATATTTGTGCATTGTAATTGTGAGAAGATTAATCTGAGAGTGGATTGTACTCTTGTGTCTTGTAATAAAATCTAAGCAAGTGTTTCTTGGTGGATGTATCCCACATTAGGTGAACCATAATTAATCTATTCTACTTGTGTGCTTTTATTTCTATTCTTTAAACATCTCTATTTATATCTATTATTATTGTGATTCTATGAAATTGTTCTACAAAGATTTATGTATTTATTCCTAACAAGTTACTGGGGTAATACTATACATTGTCTATGTCATTTGAACTTCATATGAAGTTATCTATCTTGCTCTTAGCTATTCAAATAAAGTTATTCCTACATTGAACTCATAATTAATGATGTCAAAATTAAGCATAGAAGGTTTGAAGAGTTTGATGACCTCAACCATTAGCCTTGTTTTTTCAACCTCTGAGCTCTTCAATTCTACTCCAAGTGTTTCAAATCTCATCACCTTATAATTATAAAAATTTACCAATTACAAGATTTCATTATTAGTTATGTATATAGTGCCTTCAACTTCCTCCTTGAAGTTACTCATAGCTTCTTGGGGGAGATTATCAATTTTTTACATGTTGACTAGTATACCTATAGGAATGAGAACATTAGTGATCCTCATGGCCTTCATAATTTCCAAGGACTCACTTTCATGATTGAGAAGTGCCCCATTAAAGTCTTCATCTAATTGTGTCAATTGAGGGAAGCATTCCTTATTCAAATTACATAGTTAACACACCATGATGCATCCATGTTGGACATAAAGTTTAATTAGTTGAAGGCACTAGTTGTGGAGCATTGAAATAATAAATTAAACCTTTTCTCTAACTCTTTCATTAGGTGTCAAAACATGGTCGCATTTGTCTTACTAGATTGGTTCCCTACTTTAGAAACCTAGACACTATATAAAATGTTTTACAACTTAGTATTTTTACTCTACACATCATTAATTATCTCCCAAGGAGCTTGTAAGGTTTATATATATTATAATTTTTGATGTTATTCCTCTTTTATTTTATACATTTCTTTCATTACTTCACTTGTCAAGTACACAAAAGCAAATCAATATTCATTATATTCATTAAGATCCCTTTGATCATTTTTGGATTTGGTTGGCAAGGGAAACATATTTTATATTTTCTTAAATTCAATTGCTTCATTTGTGTTCAGATTCAAATCCTTCCTCTTCATCACCCTTTGGATGGTTACACCCTTCTTGTCAAACTGAGTAGAGACTATAAGTAACTTTGTAACAACTAGGTTTTATCTCTTGTCCCTTTTATTTTGTATCTCCTTTTCCCATTAAAGAATAACAAGTTACCCTAGTTATTCATCTTATGGGATGGGATATTTATATGTGTAAGGTGGAAGATTCATTGGTGGATGTGTTAGCGATGGAGGTGCCAATGATGCACTTATTTGTATGGGTAAATGGAGAGGTGAATATAAAATCCTCTCCTATGGTGAAATCTCTCTTAATGGAGTGACTTCAGCCACATGGTTGGTCAAGCTTATGGTTCTTTCAATGTCATAGTGGATGAATGTATGGGTGAAGACTATGACGTAGGAAACTCTAGTTGTTGTTGACCCAATTTTGCCCCTCAGGCAAAATCTCGGTCACCTCCTACACCTGCTTCGCAGGCCCAGTCATTTCAGGTTGCAAGGTCCACTTTCAGGTCTTGACAGCGCCGTTGCAGAGAATAGGCAGCGAAGGACAGAGTCTTCAGACGTCCGCAAGAGAAGAAGGGGAAAAAATGGAATGTTCGACACTTAGTCAAAAAAGAGGCAGAAAAAAATGCAGAGGGCGGCAGAAACGCCGCCCACTACAAGGGCGGGTAAAATGAGCCCGTCTACGAAGAAAATGCAGAGGGCGGCGAATTCACCGCGCACAACACAAAGAAAAGCAAAGACGTCGGCCGACGTCGGCAATACTGCCATCGTCGGCACCTTACAGAGACCGACGTCGGCAGCACAAGGGCAGGCACAAAAACCAGAAAACCCCGCCCCATGGCGGCAAAATGAAAAACCCCGCCCCATGGCGGCAAAATGAAAAACCCCGCCCCATGGCGGCAAAATGAAAAACCCCGCCCGATGGCGGCAAAATGGAAAACCCCGCCCCATGGCGGGGAAAGGAAAAATTGCCGCGTAGAGTATAACTCTACCGACGTCGGCAATATTGTCGCCATCGGCAGCTTATCGGCCGACGTCGGCAGGTGTTCCTACATGAAGTTCATGCAAAGGGTGGCAAAATCACTGCCCACTATAAAGGCGGCAAAATTCCCCTGCAGTGCACAAGAAAAAACCCGCCCAGCCGCCAAAGGAGAAGACCAACACGCAAAACGAGGCAACCAGCATGGTCTTGGCAGACTTGTGACATCATCAATAGTGTTTTTCACACTTTTCAATGAGACTTCTCTTGGCTCTTCTGCTATAAATACAAGGACTTAGTCATTTTCAAAAGATCTTCCTGACTTTTGTAAAGAGCACTGCTCTGCAAATTTCCCACCTGAATCAATAAAAATATAGTTTTTACCTCTATTTGGATGGATCTATCAGTGTATGCATTGAATGTTAATCTGTGTCCAGTCATTGTCTCTTGATGCTCTCACAGGTTCAACACCAGCAAACCTGTGATCTACGAAGCGCCACTGTCTGCTGCTGCCAGGAGTAGAGTTCTGTTTCAGAGGTATTGAACAGGTGAGGTCACTTATAGTGTGTGTTTCTCAGCACCTTGGTGAGTCCCTGTTTCTTGTGCTTTCCATAAGAACCTCCCTGTCATCCCAGAGACCTGGTCTTTTCTGCTAGATCTGAGTGTATGTATGTTTTTGTCTGATTCTGAGAGTGGATGTGGGAAGGTCACCTGTTTTTGGTGTACCACCTCTTTTAGAGTAGGCTGTTTGTTTTCAAGCTTTTCTCTCTCTTTTCACCCCCCCCCCCAAGTGTATACCTATATATCTATATTTTGCATTACCTGGAACAAACAAGATACATCAGAGGGAACTAGCCCATATCTAGAGACTCTCCTCTCCTGCTTCGTCGTCCCACAGGCGAGAGAGGGGTTTCCATGTTGCGGGGAGAGGGCAGGAATCCGTGTTCCTGCCGCTGGGTGCACTTTCCAGCGTCAACAGTTCTGGCACGCCCGGTGGGACTACAATTTTATCAAGTTCTAACACAGTAGTATTTCAGGATTGATGTTGGTCCTGCCACAGTGATTTTTAAAGATTTCCAGCATCTGGCGACTCCACTGGTAAGAGCTCAGTTCTTTTTTTAAAGACCAGTTACTTAGCTTATATGCCAAAAGTTACCACCAGGTCAGCTTCAAGAAGGGTCCCCTTTGAGTTCGTTGAACTACCTTTAAACTCCGCTAAAAGACTCAGGTTTGGAAGAACCTACCCTTATCCACTGATAAATCCTCCTAGACCTGTTGCTAGGAACACCAACCCAGCTCAGCCACAAATACAACCTGTTCCAGCCATGGCCTTGCCTTTTGCAGCTTTTCGTGGTGAAAGCCCTTTAAACCTCCCATGCTATGATCCGATCCCCAGAACAGCTCTAAAAAATGTGCCTTTTTTTGATGGAGTGGGACCTATTACAGTTGTTGAGCATATAAAAAATATTGCCAACCTTTGCAATATTCATAATATAACAGAAGAAAATATTGCCATCAGACTGTTAGCCTTGTCTCTGAAAGGGAAAGCTCTCGACTGGTACGGCACCTTGCCTGTGGATTCCATACATTCTTGGAATGAATTGGGCACTCGTTTAACTGATCGTTTTGGGGAAAAAAGTGATGGCCTCTCTCTTGCTGAGCAGCTGACAACTATAAAAAGAGCTCCGCATGAATATATGTAGGACTTCAATATGCGGTTTCAAAAGACTTGGGATAGAATTCCCATCCTGGTAAGGCCGACCCCCAGCTACGCTTTCTTATACTATCTAAAAGCATTAAATAGTGACATTGCTATGATGATTCAATCTATGGGGGGACACATACTGCCAGCTGCGTATGACATAGCCATTGCGGCCAAAAATTGCTTGATTCAAGCTGGAAAAATCGCCCCTAGACCTCACATGCCACTTTTCCCAGAACCGCTGCCCCCAATTCAAGCAATCTCTCCTACAATTGCCCCCCTACCTGTCATTGAAAAGCCAACTGCTGTTCCATCCAATGAATTAAGTGAAGTTAAGGGCCTGTTGCAGAGCATGTCAAATGAACTTGTTGCCCTTAAAAGGCAGCAAGCTCAAAGCCACGAGCCAAACCAGAGTTATCAAAATTATGGCCATGCCCCTAGACCCCCCTTTCAAAATTATAACCAAGGTCAGGGGCAGCTCACTACAACTAGGCCTTATCAAAATTATAACCCAGGCCCTCCTTCGTCATCTAAAGCCATGGTACCTATATAGAACAATCTAGTGCAGGAGCAGCCAGGTTGTTCAAACATGGGACAAGGTCAAGAGCAAGCTGTCCACCCGAATGACATGATAAATTTTTGCTAGAATTCGGAAAATCAAGGTGCTGATTTTTCTCAATTTTTTGATTTCCCAGCTCAAACTAGCACAAGCAGCAATCAGACTCAGCCGGATTCTACCCTGATAAATCACGAAGAGGGCGAGCTCTGTGCAATTAATCATGGAGGCGCTGCAGGCAATCATGCTGATTGCATTGCGGCCAATACAAGATTTAAAAGAAGAGCAGTTGGAGAAGTGCAGGCTTCCTCTCGGGCAGCAGCGAATCCTCCACCACACCCTTTTCAAAAGGCCCCAATTTTTGGTGAACCATCTGTACCCCCAGCTCCTCAGTCTAAAGCTCCAGCCGGGATCAGCCCGAAGGAAAACGCGAAAGGAGTCAGTCCCCAAGTTAATATAGTTGATCAAATGAAGAAATTGCATGTGAGCATTTCTCTATGGGATTCATTGTCTCTTTCAGGACAAAAGGAGGTATTGAAGAAAGAATTGCATGAGCTAGATCGCCAGGCCATACCAACAGACACTAATAATGTCCTAATGATGAATGGGTAGCCTTCTGCTCCAGGTCAGGTAAGGAAAGAAGAAAAGACTCCCCCTTTTTATGTATCTTTGATCATTGGAGATTTCTTAGTACATAATTGCATAATTGATAGCGGGGCCAACACTTCAGTAATGCCTAAATGTATTGCTGATAAGATGGGGTTAAAGTACGAAGCAATGAACAAAGGAGTCTTACAACTAGATGGGACACCCGCAAAGACAGTCGGAGTCCTGAAAAGATTGAGTTTAACATTGCATGCTTGCCCGACATTCTCAATCCCTCAAGATATAGTGGTAGCAGACGTCCCTCCATATTTTGCAATCTGTTTGTCTAGGGACTTTACGTCCAAGATAGGTGGTTATCTAGCAGCAAATTGGTCATACCTGGTTTTCAGAACCAAGTATGGGACCAAAGTGAAAATTGAATCCGAGCCACTCTACAAGGACCACCTAGAGTCCTATTCACCTAAGGCAGTGAATGTCAGTTATACTATCATTGATCCAGAAGACTCTCAAACAGACAAGTCCTCATCTTCTGCTCTTGAAGGAGTCGCAGATCTACTCTTGGATGAGTGGGGAAGCGATAACTTTGAACACGATCCTTATAAGTTTATTGAGGAGGCAGACCTTGGCGTCTATTGCTTGCATGAAGAGAGTGCCGTCATGCCCAATATAATGAAAGAAAACAAAGAAGATCTTGGCCTGTGGCAGCTATATTTCGACGGTTCCAGAAGCAAACTGGGCGCTGGTGGTGGGGTAATGTTAGTCTCCCCTTCTGAAGAAAGGTACTTTTCAGCTTTTCATTTCCATTTCTCTTGCACATGTAACGTTGCAGAATATGAGTCTTTGATTCATGGACTTGAGTGGGCAAGAAAGAGAGGGATCAAAAAATTGCAAATCCTGGGGGACAGCGAACTAATAGTGAACCAAATCAGAGGCCTGAACCCGACCAAGAACTCTTTACTGAAATCTTACAAGCACAGAGTTTGGGACTTGATGGAGGATTTCCTTGCTCTTAACATTACCTCTATTCCCAGGGAACAGAATAAGCAGGCTGACAGATTGGCAGCTGTTGGTGCCCAATTTGATGTTTCAAAAGAGATAAGCAGGGGTTGTAGTTCGTGCCATTTAAAAGTGGTGGTCCGGCCTTCAATTTCAGACAATGTTACAAACTGGCAGGTCTTCGAAAGCGACCAACAAATAGCCCTTTTCCTAAAGAAGGAAGCTGAATTTGTGGTACACAATCAAGCAAAATTGCAGCAGCAATATGGAAATCAAATTGTTCAATTGAAGAACAATAAACTCCCTAAGGGTCTTATCACACTTGAAAGTATTTTCAACGGAGAGGACCAACTGAGAAATGACAAAGCATGCATCACTACTAAAGAGGAGAATTACGAAAAAGTGGAAATCTTCAAGGATAAGTTGCTGGCGCTTGGCAAGGTCTGCACATTTCAAGAAAGACAGGCTTTCATTCTGCTGTGCCAGGAGTTCGCTGATATTTTTGCCTGGAATTATAGCGACTTGAAAGGCTTCGATCCAAGGCTCGCCCAACACACCATTGAATTAGATGAAGGCGCAAAACCTGTCACACAAAAGCAGAGACCTGTTAACCCGATGGTCGAGCTCCTTATGCAGAAAGAATTGGCCAAGTTGATTGAGTCCGGCATTATATTTCCGATCAAACATTCCTCATGGTTGGCTAATTTGGTTCCAGTTAGAAAGAAAAATGGGGAGATCAGGCTGTGTGTCGACTTTAGAGACCTTAATAAAGTCTCTTTAAAAGATCATTATCCCCTTCCAAACATGGAGCAGATCCTTCAAAAGGTAATTGGTTCCGAACGCTTCTCCCTCCTGGATGGCTATTCGGGATATAATCAGATTCTGGTGCGTGACTGTGACCAATACAAAACAGCCTTCACCACTAAATGGGGAACGTTTGCCTACCAGAAGATGCCTTTTGGGCTATCCAATGCTGGTGCTACTTTCCAGCGAGCCATGGACATGGCTTTTAGTGGTTTGATAAATAGGAACGTGCTGGTGTACCTCGATGATATAACGGTTTTCTCCAAAGAGGCAGGACAACATATGAAGCACCTCAGGGAGATTTTTGAGAGGTGTAGGGAATTTGGCATCTCCCTAAATCCAAAGAAATGTGTATTCGCAGTTCATGAGGGGAAACTTCTTGGCCACATTGTGTCCAAGGAAGGTTTGTCTATTGACCCAGAGAGAGTCCGCTCCATTCTGGAGATGTCCCTACCGAAGCACAAGAAAGCCCTGCAGAGTTTCTTCGGCCGAATAAATTTCATTCAGAGGTTCATTTCAAACTTTGCTGAAATAGTTAAACCCCTAACCTCCTTGCTAAAGAAGGGTGAAGAATTCAAATGGACAACGCCAAGAAAGGATAGCTTTGAAGCTATCAAACAGGCTTTGACCCAGGCTCCCGCTCTGATCAGCCCCGACTTCAATAAAGACCTCAATCTCTATACCTTCAGTAACGGAGAAGTGATATCTGCCATGCTTACCCAAGCAAATAGTGATGACCTCGAGCAACCACTCGCTTTTTTCAGCCAAGGGTTAGAGGACTTCAAAACTAGGTACACCTATGTAGAAAAGCAAGTCTTGGCAGTAGTGCGCAGCCTAAAGAAATTTAGATATATGTTGTCGAACAGCAGGATCCATCTCATGGTTCCACATCCTGGCATCAAGGATTTCTTGACCAATCGAGACTTAAACGAGAAAAGAGCGGGATGGATCACCAAGGTAATGGAGTACGACATAGACATCAAAATCACCAAGTTGGTTAGAGGAAGGGGCCTGTGTGAACAGCTAGCCGCAGATTTGAGACAAAGGGGTGAAGACAGCTTGCTGATCCATGACGCAGCCACTGCAGAAGAACCAGCTGTCGTAAGAGATTGGACACTAGACATGAGGCGTTTCCTTCTTACGGGTGAATGTCCACAGGGTCTCGATAGGGCCAGAAGAAGGTATTTTAAACTTCAGTCCCTTCCCTATGTTTTGATTGACAGAGTATTATTTAGGAAGGATCTCTCTGGGGTTCTCTTGAGATGCATTGACTCCAGTCAGGCTGACAAGGTATTGGCTGAGTTTCACAATGGGCCAGTAGGTGGCCATTTCGCCCCTAAGACCACAGCAGCAAAAATAATGAGAGCTGGCTATTTCTGGCCCACTCTCTTCAAGGATACCCATGCCTGGGTAAGGAAGTGTCAGAAGTGTGCACTCTTTGACGGAAAGCAGCGATTGGCTGCCATGCCCCTACAGCCCATTCAAGTTGAGCAACCATTCATGCAGTGGGGCCTGGATTTCATAGGGATGATCAACCCTCCCTCTAGCACCGGACACAAGTGGGTCCTGACTGCTACGGATTATTTCACCAGGTGGGTGGAAGCCATTGCTTTAAAGGAAGCAAATGAGAGCGCAGTCTTGGATTTCTATGAGGACTTAGTGACACGTTTTGGGGTCCCGGCCACTATAATCTCAGATAATGCCCTGGCTTTTCTGGGAACCAAAACTAGTGAATGGGCACTAAGGTATGGCATATACCTCAGCACTTCGTCAAATTACTACCCGCAGGGGAACGGACTGGCTGAGTCTACTAACAAAAATTTGATCAAGATTATAAAGAGGACCATGGAAGAAAATCAAAAAACTTGGCATGCCAAGTTGAAAACAGCTCTATGGGCTGATCGAATCACTCCGAAAAGATCAATCAAAAATTCTCCATATACGCTTGTGTATGGAAGGGAAGCAAGGCTTCCTATCTCACTCGAATTGCCAGCGCTGGACCTCACACATCAGCTGCAGCTAGAAGAAGGAAGCAGCATGGAGGTCAGATTATGTGAACTAATGGAGCTCCAGGAGGTAAGGAACCAGGCCATGGTCTCTATGATCAGTCGCTAGCATCAGGTGAAAAAACATTTCGACAAGAAGTCTTCATCAAAGAGTTTCGTCGAAGGAGACATTGTCTTAAAATGGGACGAAGATAGAGCTAAGCCTAGAAAACATGCAAAATTTGATGCCCTCTGGAGCGGTCCTTACATAATTACTCAGTGCAAGCAGCATAATGCGTTCCAGCTCTCCAGGTTGGACGGCGAAGAATTGCATATCCCAGTCAACCGGATACACTTGAAGCATTGTCACTGAATTTTTGGTTCTGCCGTACATAATTTCCCTTGTTTTCTTCCCTGTTTTCTCTAAGTGCAGTTTGCACAGTTAGTTGTTTTTAGTCTTGTGTGTTTCCCTTGGCAGTGGGGGTAATTTCTGTATTTTTGATTTTGGAATCTTCAAAGTTGTTGTGAACTTGCTTCAAAGTCACCATCTGAATCCGCACCCAATGGATATGTAAGGCAACTGGGTTCTAAGCATAGCAGGCACGCTTCCCCCGTGAGTCGCCAATTTGTTGACCCAATTTTTCCCCTCAGGCAAAATCTCGGTCACCTCCTACACCTGCTTCGCAGGCCCAGTCATTTCAGGTTGTAAGGTCCACTTTCAGGTCTTGACAGCGCCGTTGCAGAGAATAGGCAGTGAAGGACAGAGTCTTCAGACGTCCGCAAGAGAAGAAGGGGAAAAAACAGAATGTTCGACACTTAGTCAAAAAAGAGGCAGAAAAAAATGCAGAGGGCGGCAGAATCGCCGCCCACTACAAGGGCAGGTAAAATGAGCCCGTCTACGAAGAAAATGCAGAGGGCGGCGAATTCGCTGCACACAACACAAAGAAAAGCAAAGACATCGGCCGACGTCGGCAATACTGCCGTCGTCGGCACCTTACAGAGATCGACGTCGGCAGAACCGCCGACGTCAGCAGCATAAGGGCAGGCACAAAAACCAGAAAACCTCGCCCCATGGCGGCAAAATGAAAAACCCCGCCCCATGGCGGCAAAATGAAAAACCCCGCCCCATGGCGGCAAAATGAAAAACCCCGCCCGATGGCGGTAAAATGGAAAACCCCGCCCCATGGCGGGGAAAGGAAAAATTGCCGCATAGAGTATAACTCTACCGACGTCGGCAGCTTACTTTAATCGACGTCGGCAATATTGCCGCCGTCGGCAGCTTATCGGCCGACGTCGGCAGGTGTTTCTACATGAAGTTCATGCAAAGGGTGGCAAAATCACCGCCCACTATAAGGGCGGCAAAATTCCCCTGCAGTGCACAAGAAAAAACCCGCCCAGCCGCCAAAGGAGAAGACCAACACGCAAAACGAGGCAACCAGCATGGTCTTGGCAGACTTGTGATGTCATCAATAGTGTTTTTCACACTTTTTAATGAGACTTCTCTTGGCTCTTCTGCTATAAATACAAGGACTTAGTCATTTTCAAAAGATCTTCCTGACTTTTGTAAAGAGCACTGCTCTGCAAATTTCCCACCTGAATCAATAAAAATACAGTTTTTACCTCTATTTGGATGGATCTATCAGTGTATGCATTGAATGTTAATCTGTGTCCAGTCATTGTCTCTTGATGCTCTCACAGGTTCAACACCAGCAAACCTGTGATCTACGAAGCGCCACTGTCTGCTGCTGCCAGGAGTAGAGTTCTGTTTCAGAGGTATTGAACAGGTGAGGTCACTTACAGTGTGTGTTTCTCAGCACCTTGGTGAGTCCCTATTTCTTGTGCTTTCCATAAGAACCTCCCTGTCATCCCAGAGACCTGGTCTTTTCTGCCAGATCTGAGTGTATGTATGTTTTTGTCTGATTCTGAGAGTGGATGTGGGAAGGTCACCTGTTTTTGGTGTACCACCTCTTTTAGAGTAGGCTGTTTGTTTTCAAGCTTTTCTCTCTCTTTTCACCCCCCCAAGTGTATACCTATATATCTACATTTTGCATTACCTGGAACAAACAAGATACATCAGAGGGAACTAGCCCATATCTAGAGACTCTCCTCTCCTGCTTCGCCGTCCCACAGGCGAGAGAGGGGTTTCCATGTTGCGGGGAGAGGGCAGGAATCCGTGTTCCTGCCACTGGGTGCACTTTCCAGCGTCAACAGTTGTGTTAAATGTTTCTTGAGGACTAGTGGTCTTTTAGGGTTATAAGTGGAAATAGTAACACTACCCTAGAAATGGAATTCATTTGTGGCTCTTTTATTTGGTTTGAAGAAGAAACAATGGACAAATCAAAAGATCTAGACAAAAGAATATTTGGGACAACTGGAGGAAAATCTATAGTTGAAATATTTACAATGGAAATAGATGAAATAAGAGAATAAAATAACTCACTTATGTTTTGTCTTTGTTCTTCAGTGAGGATTTTTTGATCCAAAGAGCCAACAAAAGTTTCTTCTTTTTATAAGCTTTCTAAGCTCATGGATTTAGCCTTATCTAAATCTATCTCTTCATCATATTAGGTTGATTATTAACTCAATTTAGGCATAGTCCCCTTCATTATTTACATATCTTCTTTATATTCATCATTTGAATACTTAACTAAAGATATCACTAGTGTAGGCTCCTTTTCTTCTAATTCTTACTCATTAATAGATTACTCTATAATGGGTAGACCAAAAGATGGAATTTCTTCTATTTATTTTCCCTTGGAAGAAATGGAAGGACCCTTAAATTTCCTTTAGGAAGTGACTACATGGGGAGTAAAAGGAGAGGGAGATGTTGAAATTACTAAAGGAGCTATAGTGGTGGAAAAAATTGCTATAGGTGGTTGTGAATGAATGGTGAATGGAAGGACAATAGTAGTGGATAGATGGGTGAATAAAATAGGGGATGACATGGCATGGAGTACTTGAGAAGATACATCCTAACTGATTGTAATGGTGGATGTGGAATTGATAGAGGTTCTTGAGGAGAATAAGAATTAGTTGAAATTGACATGAAAGAATCCTATATGAACTTAGGGAGACTATCCTAGGTGGTAGTTGTAAGCGGTGGAAGAGGTGCCACCAATAATATTAGTCCTGAGGAGGTGTACTTTTATCTTTGGTAATAGTTATTCAAAAATTGTAGAATTAACATCTAAAGATGAAGAGGGAATATGAGGGTGGAGAAGAGTTCATAGAGTTTCCCTCTTTATTTGGGAATTTGACTCCCTCTTCCTACTAGACTCTCCCTATTGTATCTTGATTAATATCTTGTTATAAATGGAGTTTTATCTTACCACTCTAAATCCTATGGCCTAGTGGGAGGCCATTGGTGGATTCATGTTCTTTGTTCTTGTTCTTTCATCTCTTCAAATTAATCTTTAGTAATATCAAGATTTTACTAAAGAGATTGAAAATATATCATGGTCATTTATTTATCCTTCATTCTTGTCCATACTTGAGTATCATTTGATGCATTCATAAAAATAAAATCATGATCATAATCTTGGTGACCATATGAAATGTTCACCTTATTCTTTTCTTTGAGATCCCTAAGCCATGTCCTAATTTTGTTCCTAGTGTCCCATTCCCTAAATTGGGCCACCCTCAAATTATAGAAGGACCTAGACTTCCCAACTTGGATAAAATGTGGCCTAACCACAAATCAAAGTTTTCCAATACTGAAAAGAGTTTTATAATAATAGCCTTAGTGTTTTTATCGAGCTCCTTATCAATGCTATTGTAAAGTTGAAAAGCCACTTCATGTTCTATAATTTTGTCTAGCTTGTGGCATGGTAGGAACATAGGAGCTGCCCTTGTGCCTTCAATTCTCATGACTATATAGTCAGGTTAATACCAATAATCCCCCATTTTATCAACACTTCTTGTCATGTTTTGAAATAACCTAGTCATGTGGGTGGCATAGGTTACTTGAGATATTGAAGGATACATTTCCTTACATATTTTATGAATTTCATTATTGAATTTTTATATAAACATGAAAGAGTAATATTCATATATTATATTACCTAGATACTTTGTTGAGGGATGTGATAGCTCCCCATATGTCATGTAGACTAAGCTCAGGATGACATCCATTAGGTATGACATCATGTATAAATTTCCATCAACTAGCCTTTGATCAGGATAAAACATCCATGCCTTCAACCTTGCACTTGTAACTTCCCCTAGGGCATCTAACTTGTTTGAAGTTAAAATGTCAAAAAAGGGACCCATTCGACTTGCACATAAGTTATAATTTCAAAAAAAATAGTCTTTTTAGAAGGGCCATAACTATCGTAATTTGAGGTTTGAATTCAACAATGTTATTGGAGGAAATGCCTCCTTTGGAATTTAGCTTATGGCCCTTAACCATCAGTTGTTTTATTTTTCCATCAACGGTGTTATGCTTAATTTAAAAACTAAGTCTTGGTTATAGGTAGTCTCAAGCCATGAAATTATGAAAATACATTTTAAAAGCCCTACCAAAAATAACTACAACCACATTTTGCTTTTCCTAATATGTAATAAATTGACATGAAATGTTCCATTAAAAAATAAACCTGTAAGCATATCTATGCAAGGCATTACTTCTAGTTTCATTTCCACTAGATGAAGACCTTATGTCTTAATTGGTACCAGGTCATTGATATATTTATTCTCATAAGTAAATAATTGGTCTTGCATAGAGTATGGTGCCATGGGATCTAAAAAATTCTAGAGGGATGAATAATGAAGGAACTTGAATTCTTGGGAACCTATATAGAACATTATGTCCATTATATCCTCAATTATAGATTAAGAATAGTCTAAAGGGATATGAGAACATGTTTGATTCAAAGAGGAGGTTAATATGTCAATACAAACTTAGTAATTTCTCCTATAAATAATCTAGTTTGTTCTTGCAAGTTCACTAAAAAATCTAGGGCTCTTTGGATGTTCGAGGGCTCAAAATTACAAAGTTCTATCAATAACTTGATGGTAATATGATTAAACTTGGACTATATTTTGCATATTTTGACCAAAATTTTGAATCTTGAATGCATTAGTGTGTCATAAATTCAAATAATGTATTTTAATTTCATTATCATTTCAATTTGAATGCACCAATAAGATTTGGTGGGTTCACTTATTTGCTAGATGATAAATATTTGTTAACTACATGTGTCCAGTCATCATATTCAAAGCATCTATCAAATTCTCATTTACTCACTTATTTGCCTTGTTGTCTAACTCATTAATGCATATTTTGAGCCTACATCTTTTAAAATGTGACATTTGTCCAATTATCATTCACTTGGGCCTTTAGACATGCATATAAGATTTATATACTATAGGCCCATGACTTAACTCAACTATGCCACTTAGAGAAACCTTAGGCCTGCAAGGGCTCTTAATCTTGAGAGCTCAGGTTTTTTTATTTATGTACACCTATGTAAATGTTCTATGTAAATAAATGATGACATGTGGTACGATATCCAAGCCTTGGAGGCATGGCGACTTCGAACCATGGGACCATTAGTTCATTGACTAATTATATCTTCTTTAAAAGTCTAGGCAAATATAACTATGCCACATATCATCTTTTTTGGAGCTCATAAGCTTGAAGGTATTAGATTACGGGGCCTTGAGGGCCTTATAACTATGCAATATTTCCATAGTTCTAGGTAAATACAAATGTATCAAGTGTTGAATGAAAAAATCTCATAATCTCAAAACCATTATAACTATATAATGTTTCCACATTTCTAAGTAAATAAAATGTGCCAAGTGTCAAATTCTCATAGATCAAAAGATCAAAACCATTAGACTCAAGGAAGTTGGAACCATTAGAACTATGTAATGTTTCCATAATTTTAGGTAAATAAAAATGCATTGAGTGTTGAATGTTTGGAACTTGAAAGGTCAAAAACATTAGACTGTAGGAAGTCAAAACCATTAGACTATATTAATCCTTCCATGGTTCTAATTGATGAAATGGTTCTAATTATTGAATTCTCAAAACTTAAAAACTCAGGACCATTAAACCGTTAACTTTACTTTAATTTTTTTTTGGGTTCCACGTAATGAAACAACACCCGTGGCATTTTCTTGGAGCTTAGAAACTTTAAACACTTAGAAATTGTATGATTTTTGAAGGCTTTGTGTAATATGTTGATACCACATATCCAAATTTCAAAAATTGGGATCTTTAAAGACTTAGAAACTTTTATGAAGGGCTATAGGTTTCAGATAACGTGATGACATTGCTTGTCTTGATTTTGAACATAATAAAGTAAGGATCGACCATGAATGATTAGTAAATCTCTATAGATAGATTGACAGACATACAAAATGTGGAAAATGATAGGACAAAATACATTGGTTCCATTGGTACATCAATCAAAGTTCCAACTTTTCAAAGGGAAATATGAAAACCTAAGGTTTAAGATAACTTAAAATATCTATTTAAGATTTGATTTTTATAGTTCAAATTATTGTAACTTTAGAATTTAAAGATAACCTTAGACCTTTGCATGAATAAATCCATATAATGTATTCTTAAGGTTTAAAGGTACACAAATAAAGCTTTTCAACAATAATGGATCTCCATTTTTTTTAAAAAAAATTAGGTGTGTGTGTGTTAGGGAACAAGTGTGAAAAGTGTAGTTTAGCTTAGAGTGTGTTTACAACTTATGCAAGGATTCTAAAACTAGATTCAAAAAGAAATTCACCTTAAAAAAATAAAAAAAAAATCACCAAAATGTTTTCTTTTTTATGAAATTTGAATTTTTATTATGTTCCAAATAATAATAGTATGACTTCTAATATTGTGGGTTGGCATTAATCAAATTAATCAACAAGTAAATTCCTAATTTAATTCCCATTCTTATATACATTCTTATAATGTTCTTTGACATTATTATGGATCACCTTGACAAATAAAAAGAATTAAGTGTTGTTTCCATTATATCTTGTTGAGGAGCTATAGTATCTACTCACTCTTTACACTGTTAGATTTATGATCAAAATTGAAACAATCAGAAGTTGTAACACAATGGATAATGAACACAACAAGATAAATCTAATTTACTCGTTAGAAGTCTGCTCTGTCTTATAAATTATACTTGTGATTGAATATATCTATATATTTAACAATGAGGAATCATTATATATACAAGTGAGAGGAAAGAGACACATCTCTTCAATCTCCTTGTTGGAAAAGAGACACATCACTTCAATCTCCCTATCAACCTCCACCAAAAGTCTAAGACGTTGGACTGGAAGTGGGAGCCCAAAGCTGCTCCTCCAACATCAACACTCCCTCTCAACTAGGAAGGATACTTCCAACTACATAAGGCATATCACCTCATCGTTATGTCAACCATAATGGATGACATCCATCATGGCTCTCTTAGAGTGTGGAATCAAGGGATTTCACCTTGAAATTCTCTCATAGAGAAGAACTTGTTATCAAGGGATTTCACCTCAAATTTCTCTCACAGAGAAGAAATCGTTATCAAGGGATTTCACCTCAAACTTCTCTCACAGAGAACTCATTATCAAGGGATTTCACCTCAAACTTCTCTCACAGAGAAGAACTCGTTATCAAGGGATTTCACCTCAAACTTCTCTCACAAAGAAGAACTCATTATCAAAGGATTATTGATACTGAGACTCTTTCTCAGTTAAGGCTATATTCTCCACTATACCAAGCTTATCTCAAAGTACACAAACTTTAACTTGGAGAGAGGCTTGGTGAGAATGTATTTTTTCTACTCATCAGTGCTGATATACCTCAACTCAATAGCTTTCCTCAATACCATATCTCTGATATAATGGTGTTTGATCTCAACATGCTTGGTTCTATCTGTTGGGTGAATGTTTTGTCACCAGTTAACTGATGAGAAAAATAGGTGATTTCAACAATAACATAAGGAGATTGGTCAGCTAAATGTGTAGGTTTACCACATCAGAAGGGCATAAATCTCTCCTCTCATCAAGGGGAGGTTCCCTATAAAATATGAGGGGCTATATACTATATATATATATATGCAAAAAATAACACTCAAGGGTAGGACAACACCATCCATCTCTCTTTTTATCAGAGATGATGTTCACAAATAAAGGATAAATCTAGGTGAAAACACTGAAGGCACTTCTCTTCTTTCAAAAGTGGTCTTACAACAAACAATAAGAGTTCTTTCTGATAAGTAACAAGTAATTGGTAATAGGGGGCATAATAACCAGCAAAAAAAGGTGTAGCACAAAGTCTCCACCTAGACTGTCCAAGAGTGAAATATGAAGGATAATGGGGGCAAACAGTTCTCCCAAGATCCTTTACATAGAAATAAATAGAAAACACACTAAAGACAATGGTGGCAACACAAAGTCTTCCCACAGTTGGCTTCAGGACACCTTCCTGATTACTTCCACTAGTTCTGATTATTTCATTCAATGGACAAGAACACCTTCAGAAAATAGACATAAGAACAATTTCCTAAATGACACAAGCTATTACAACATAAAGTTTGAAAGTAACCTACTTTCTCATTTGAATAAATAAATATGATTAACAATTTGAGCTCAAAGTCTCAGTGATCGCCTCTTAATTTTGGCAGAGTTTTTCTTCTATAACCAAAAGATCTCCCTAGTGAAAAGAAGAGATTTACAATATATAACAGCCTAGAAATACTTGGTGCTTTGTTTCATATAATGGCCCATGCTACATTCAATGCCTTGAATGCATTTTCAATTTTGTCAAAGGGCTATCCTAAAACAGGGCATCTACCTTAATTGTGGCATGTCAATTAATCTCAAAATATCTTCTCCTTTGCATGAGTCATCTAATCTTTCTCCCAATAGGTATGTAGTTGTCCCCTCGCTTTCTTGTCCAGGAAGAAAAATAGGTTGTGCCTTTTAATGCTTGTGAGCTCAGATGTCTACTTGGTGGACTATTCCACCTACTGAAAATAACTCCTACGTAGATATTTCTGGTCTTTCCCTCCTTCCTGTTGTAATTTGAGCTCTCAGGCTATCTTTTCCCTTTTTTTGGCTCTTTCAGCTCCCTCTTTAGTTGGTCACTGAGTTTGTTTTTAACTTTTGTCCTTTCCCAGCTTTGTCTCTTCCTGGTTTTGTCTTTTCTTGGAATTTGAGCTCTTGGGGCTATCTTCCTTTTGGCCTTAAGGCCTTTGAATGCATTCAGGTCCACGCTTAAGCCTTTAAATATCAATGGTTATTTCATTTCTATAAATTTGACATTCGCATGCCCATCACCATTTGAAAGCCAATGGCTAATTTATTACCCTAAATTTGACAGCTTTAGAGACATCACCAGACGTCTAGATTCTAACGGTTAGTTTATGGTGCCCAACTTTGATGTATGTGGGCCCATCACCTCTTGGTCAATTTCCTTCAACTTTCCTTTGACCAAGCTTAGTATTTGAATCCTTTCAATGGGAAGGTGTCCTTTCAAGACTTGGGGGAGGTCCTTTTCCTGGTCATCGAGAGCCCACCGCAAGGGTACATGCCCTTCGGGGTCCTTTAGGTGGCCTTCCTCTTTGAATCCTTCAAAAAAAATTCTAAAGGAATTCATTTAGACATTTTATCCAAAGGAAACCTTTCCTTTGCCTTAGTCACTTATTCCCTTAGGCTTTTTTCCTGTCGGTGAATTCGTCTGAAGGAATTCCTTCAGACTTTTTGTTCGAAGGAATTCATCTTGTCTTTTGCCATAGAAAATCTTCCTAAAGGAATTCCAATTTTTTTTCCTTGTTCACTTTTTTGAAGAAAACCTTACCCTTTCGACCTTTTACAATGGTCCATTTTTCTCATCACCTACCCTTCACAAGGGCTGTTTAGTCTCCAAAATTGCCTTTTAAAAAGGTCGTAAAGGTCCTTTTGGCACCTAAGTGCCCTCCACAAGGGAACTTGTCCTTCAATATTTTTGAAGACTCCTTTGAAATTCCCATTTGAACCAAACATTGACCCAAACCTTGAAATTGCCTAAGTGTTGGGAACTTGTTCTTTCCTATAGAGTCCATAGAAACAAGCCTGCAAATTCCATAGAAATCAGCCTATAGAGTCCATAGAAATAAGCCTGTAGAGTTTGTAAAAATAAGCCTGGTGAATCCATAGAAACAAGCCTATGGATTCCATAGAAATAAGCCTATAGAGTTCATAGAAACAAGCCTGTAGAGTCTGTAGAAACAAGCCTGGCAAAGTCCATAAAAACAAGCCTGTAGAGTTCGTAAAAATAAGCCTACAAAGTCCATAGAAACAAGCCTACAGAGTCCATAAAAACAATCCTATGGAGTCCATAGAAACAAGGCTACAGAGTCTATAGAAACAAGCCTGTAGAGTTCATAGAAACAAGCCTATGGAGTCCGTAGAAATAAGGCTACATAGTCTGTAGAAACAAGCTTGTGGAGTCCATAGAAATAAGCTTGCGGAGTCTATTAGCTGAAAAAGCTTGAATAATGGAGAATTTGAATACTTAGAACAATTTTCTGAGAAGGGAAAAGAGAATTTTGGCTTGCAAGACCATAATAGTTCATATGTTGTCCCAAAAAATGAGTGATAGATTTTGGGAACAACAGCTGGCCCCAGTTGGGGAACTTCCTTCAGTTGAAATTTTGAAATAGCTGAGGGAAGTAGAAACAAGAATCTCCAATGCCTTCAAGTATGCCATTGGGTTATGGAGTCATGCTACCCAAAAAAGAAAGGTGCCAAAAATGAAAATAAAAAGCACAAAATAGAACTAAAGACTATACAAATATACATATGTACAGATGATATTATCTGATACTTCAAGAATTGAAGTGCTTTAGATGTTACCCATTATGAAGCAATAAAAATGGCATTCCATCCTAATAAATCAGCAAAAAACCATTTTATCCCCAGAATTGGTGATGGGCGAATGGAACTCTCCACCAGGAATCACATTTTTTGTGCACTCCTTTTGGTTCTCTCTTCTTTCCCCATGGCAAAATGTGGTCTCCAATCTAAAAACCATGGATCCTTATTCTCTTGTAGAATATTTTCTTCTCCTAATTTTGACATGTAGCAACATGTTCCATTGCCATAATTCATTGCTCTTCTAGTTCAGTCCAACACATGATTTGATGGTCCCCATTCAACACCTGCCAATGGTTGGCAATATCAGGCACACTTAGTCAAAAGACTAGCTCGATAGTGTACTTGTGATCTTTGAAATCTATGTGAAGAACCAAGAGGGTTGCAGAGACAACCAATGAATTTTCATGACTATGAAGCTCTCTGGGTACTAAAGATATATTGAAAGCATCTAAACTTTCAATATAGCCTCATACCAAATTATGGTAATGGTGAAATCTTTTATTCATGGTTTGACACAGGTTCCTCACCTGAAAAACCATCAGCTCATCATCTCCTTTGGCATGAAGGAGCTTGACACCTTTGTCTTGAGCAGCCTTCAACCTGAGTAATAGAGATTCATACTCGGCAGTGTTGTTGGTGTTGCTAAACTGCAACTTGTATGAAGAAGGAAAAATATCTCCTTAAGGAGATATCAACACAATCCCAGCTCTTAAACTGGTAGAGGAATATCTGCCATCAAATTCTAGTATCCATACATCATTAGAAGCTAACCTTACCTTAGATATTTCTTCGTTTGGAGGGGAGGATTCCTTTGGACTTGCACTGTGCTCTCTTATGTCTTTTGCTATTTTATTTGAACCAATTTTTAGATTGTCATTTTCAAAAGTTTCATCAGCTAAGATAGGAGCATCCTCAGTAGTCAGGAAGTAATTACCCATGCGTGAAGACTCAAACATAATTTGAGCTTCAAGCACTGATGTTTGAGTGACCACATATTTTGCTTCCTTCTCAGGGAGAAATCTCTACATAACACCTTTGACTGAGATCCTTGCCTTAGATAGGTCCATACTTAATTTTCCACCAACGTCCTTGCAAAAATTTTGCCCAAGAAGGATGTTGTATGAGGCTGGGACATCGGCCACTAGGACTGTCATCTCGATCCTTTTCTCTAAGAATGCTACAAATGCAAATTAGGCATCCTTGATTTGTCCCAGCAGTGGCACTTGTTTGTTCTCCATGGAGAAACATCTCCCAAATGTCTTAGTCAATGTGAGACTAAGGGATTCCACCACTTTGGTAGGCATGACATTGTCTGATGCACCTGAGTCTATGATGCAATTGTTCAGCTAGTGTCCATTTATCAATAGGGAGACAAAATGGTCCAGTCTTCCTAGGAGCAGCAGGAGGAGTAATGACAAGATGGTTTGGGGTGGAAATGTTCCTTGGGGGATCATGAGTTACCTTTCTAACATCTTATCCTATAGGAACATTTTGGTTCTTCACAGATTGAACCAACTTATCCAACTGCTCAAGGTTAGATTGTAGAAATTCAAATTTAGACATTTGAATTTTAGTTTTCTTGATATGGTCGACTATGTCAAATGTCTAAAATGAATTAGGAACAAGGAAAGGTAGTTCATCCTTTTGATTTTTAGGGGGGGAGGACTGATATATGAAATTGAATTTGAATGTGAAGGCATACTTGAAGTACTTACTTTTTTATTACTCACTAGGTCCTTTGGCTAGAAAGGTAGAGTGGTTCCTCATTTGGCAATTGAATTTGCAAGTTGAGGTCACTCCTCTATTTTTTATTTATCATCTTGCTAGGTTGACTAATTTTTAGATTGGGTGAACACATCGTATGATCCCTCAACTAATTTACCTTCACTTCTAGGTTCATCCTGGTAATTTAGGAAACCAATATTGGAGTTTCCAGCTAATTCTTCTTCTCCCTCTATGAAGAGATTAGTGTCATCTTCTAGGTTCAACTCAGGCTAGAAGGAGAAATTTGATTCTGCTTCAAGATATCCAATTGTTGAATTGGTTGGAGGTGCTTCAAGGGCAAGGTTCCTCTATGGGGGAGGAAGATGATTTGGCTGCCCTTGATTCCTAGCAACATTGCCTTGGTATGACTGATTGGGGAATGTCCTCCTTGGTATATCTATGTACAAAGGGGAAGATGACATCCCTTGCACTATTTGCTTTCTAAGAGCAAGCAACTCATTTTCTAGCTTCTACACCATTGGATCAGTGGTGCTTATAGATGGATATTCAGAATATGAAGAAGATTTACCTTTATTAGGATCTCTCCTTATCTTTCTTGCCAAGATAAGGTCATCTTCCACCTTAGTGGCCAAATCCTAAGCAGTAGCAAGGTCTATGTGGCTAGCACATCTTAGCAAAAAACTCACTTCAGGCAGTTGTGAGTTGATTAAGAAACATTTAAGGTTCTCAGGTGTTAGCTGAGAAATTATAGGAATCATGTTCCTCAGCTTGTCAAATTTGGCAATGAAGTCCCTCATAGGTTCATGAGGTTCTTTCTTCATCTGTGTGAGATGGGATAGTAGGGCATGTGCATATTTTATAGGCTTGAACCTTGCTTCAAACTTAGCTTTGAGGGTGTTCTAGTCAGTCACATTTTGTGCTTACAGATGATAAAACTAGTTAGCAATAACACCTTGCAATGTTTCCACAATAGCCTGACTGCTATGTCTTCATACTCCATGCCTATCACACTGCAAGCTATGCTGAAAGCTACAATGTATTCATCAAGATGAACTCTCCCATCACCAAATAATTTAGGGAAATTATTCTTTGAACTATGTGGTAGCTCATGTAGAGGTTGAGTTAAATTGAATGGGCCAAAAGAGTTAACCCAGGGGCCTTGAACTGCCATGATTTGATTATGGAAAGTGGGGATAGAAAATATTGGTGGAGTATGTATAGGCAAAGCTTTGATAACAGTAGAAAAAGAAGCTCTGCCTTGTAGAGGTGACCTGGTATTGGTAGGAGGAAGAATCCTAGTTCGTTAAACTTGAAGTTATGGAGAAAACAAATCAAGATTGACCTGCTACACCAACTCAAAAATAGGGTCAACAACACCTTGGGATCTCTAGTTTCTAGTATAGCATGGAGTTTCCAGATTGTAGAATAAAAATGGAAAAGAACTGGCCTTGCTTCAGCTTGAAGCTTGAGGCTTCAAACTACGTGCTCTTCCCTAGTGGAGTCGCCAAAAAACTGTTGGGTGAATATTTTGTCACCAGCTAATTGATGAGAAAAATAGGTGATTTCAACCACAACATAAGGACATTAGTCAGCCAAATGTGCAAGTTTACCACATCAAAAGGGGACAAATCTCTCCTCTCATCAAGGGGAGGTTCCCTATAAAATATGAGGGACTATATATATATATATATATATATATATATATATATATATATATATATATATATATATATATGCAGAAAGTAACACTCAGGGGTAGGTTTCACTCTTGGGTAGTCAAGGTGGAGACTTTATGCTACACCTTTTTCTGTTGGTTATTATGCCCCCTATTACCAGTTACTTGTTACTTATTAGAAATAACTCATGTTATTTGCTAGACCACTTCTGAAAGAAGAGAAGTGCCTTCAGTAGTTTCACCTAGATTTCTCCTTTGTTTGTGAACATCATCTCTAAAAAAAAGAGATGGATGGTGTTGTCCTACCCCTGAGTGTTATTTTCTGCATATATATATGCAGAAAATAACACTCAGGGGTAGGACAACACCATCCATCTCTTTTTTTTAGAGATGATGTTCACAAACAAAGGAGAAATCTAGGTGAAACTACTGAAGGCACTTCTCTTCTTTCAGAAGTGGTCTAGCAAATAACATGAGTTATTTCTAATAAGTAACAAGTAACTGGTAATAGGGGGCATAATAACCAACAGAAAAAGGTGTAGCATAAAGTCTCCACCTTGACTACCCAAGAGTGAAATACAAAGGAAAATGGGGCCACAAAATCTTCCCAAGATCCTTTACATAGAAATAAATAGAAAACACACTAAAGACAATGGTGGCAGGACAAAGTCTTCTCACAGTTGGCTTTAGGACACCTTCCTGATTACTTCCACTAGTTCTGCTTATTTCATTAAATGGGCAAGAACACCTTCAGGAAATAGACATAAGAACAATTTCTTAAATGACACAAGATATTACAACACAAAGTCTGAAAGTGACCTACTTTCTCATTCAAATAAAGAAATATGATTAACAATTTGAGCTCAAAGTCTCAGTGATCACCTCTCAATTTTAACAGAGTTTTGCTTCTATAACCAAAATATCTCCCTGGTGAAAAGAAGAGATTTACAATATATAACAACCTAGAAAGACTTGGTGCTTTATTTCACAGAATGACCCATGCTACATTCAATGTCTTGAATGCATTTTCAATTTTGTCAAAGGGCCATGCTAGAACAGGGCATCTACCTTAACTGTGGCATGTCAATTCATCTCAAAATATCTTCTCCTCTGCATGGGTCATCTGATCTTTTTCCCAATAGGTACATAGTTGTCCCCTCACTTTCCTGTCTAGGAAGAAAACTAGGCCACACCTTTTAATGCTTGTGAGCTTAGATGTCTACTTGGTGGACTATTCCACCTACTAGAAATAACTCCTACATAGATATTTTTGGTCTTTCCCTCCTTCCTATTGTAATTTGAGCTCTTGGGCTATCTTTTCCCTTTCTTCTTGCTCTTTCAGCTCCCTCTTCAGCTGGTCACTGAGTTTGTTTTTAACTTTTGTCCTTTCCCAGCTTTATCTCTTCCTATTTTTGTCTTTTCCTAAAATTTGAGCTCTCAAGGCTATCTTCCTTTTGGCCTTAAGGCCTTTGAATGCATTCAGGTCTATGCTTAAGCCTTTAAAGATCAACGATTATTTCAGTGCCATAAATTTGACATTCGTACACCCGTCACCATTTGAAATACAACAACTAGTTTATTTCCCTAAATTTGATAGGTTTGAGGACATCATCGGACATCTAAATTCCAACAGCTAGTTCATGGTCCCCAACTTTGACGTCCATGGGCCATAACCCCTTGGTTAATTTCTTTAGCTTTCCTTTGATTGAGCTTAGTCTTTAAATCCTTTCTAAGGGAAGGTGTCCTTTCAGGACTTGGGGGAGGTCCTTTTCTTGGTCGCTGAGAGCCCCCCACAAGGGTACATGCCCTTCGGGGTCCTTCAGGCAGCCTTCCTCTTCGAATTCCTTCAGAAATTTTGTCTGAAGGAATTCCAACTTTTCTACCTTGTTCACTTTTTTGAAGAAAACCTTACCCTTTCAGCCTTTTACAATGGTCCATTTTGCTCATCACCTGCCCTCTGCAAGGGTTGTTTGGTCTCCAAAATTGCCTTTCAAAAAAGTTGCAAAGGTCCTTTTGGCACCTAAGTGCCCTCCACAAGGGCACTTGTTCTTTGGGATTTTGGAAGACTCCTTTGAACTTCCCATTTGAACCATTTCTTGAACCATCCCTTTGAACCAAACGTTGACCCAAACCTTGAAATTGCCTAAGTGTTGGGAACGTGTTTCTTTCCTACAGAGTCCATAGAAACAAGCTTGCAGAGTCCATAGAAATCAGCGTGCAGAGTCTGTAGAAACAAGCCTGCAGAGTCCGTAGAAACAAGCCTGGTGAAGTCTATAGAAACAAGCCTATAGAGTTCGTAGAAACAAGCCTGCAGAGTCAGTAGAAACAAGCCTGCAGAGTCTGTAAAAACAAGCCTGGCGAAGTCCGTAGAAACAAGCTTGTGGAGTCTGTAGAAATAAGCCTATAGAGCCTGTAGAAACAAGCCTATGGAGTCCATAGAAACAAGCCTATGGATTCCATAGAAACAAGGCTACAAAGTCTGTAGAAACAAGCCTGTAGAGTCCATAGAAATAATCCTATAGAGTCCGTAGAAACAAGGCTACGGAGTTCATAGAAATAAGCCTGCGGAGTCCGTAGAAACAAGTTTCTAGAGTCTGTTAGCTAAAAAATCTTGAATAATGGAGAATTTGAATACTCATAACAATTTTTTGATAAGAGAAAAGAGAAATTTGGCTTGCAGGACCAAAATAGTTCATATGTTGTCCCAAAAAATGAGTGATAGATTTTGGGAACAACACTATCATGAAACACTAGATTGATAAAAATCTTCACACAGCTCTGGTTATCACAATGAATGATTGTAGGCTCCATTGGTTGTACAAACAATCCTACAAGGATATTATGAAGACATAATACTTCTCAAGCTATCATACAAGCTGTAATATACTTTGCCTCTGCTGTACTCAATGCTACAAATGACTGTTTCCTACTGCACTAGGAAATCATAATAGATCCCAAACTAAAGAAACATCCAGAGGTGCTCTTCCGATTAGAGACACATCCTGCCCAATCAGAATCAGTATATCCATGCAGTTTCAAGTCTACACTAGAAGAATATCTCAAGCCATATCCAACTGTGCCACGCAAGTATCTTAGGATATGCTTCACTATAACTAGATGTATTTGTCTTAGTTCACACATGAACTAACTAAGTGCACTCATTGCATATCAAATATCTAGTCTAGTATTAACTAGATACATCAATGAACCAATCATTTGTCTGTACATGCTAGGATCCACCAGATCTGAACTAGCTGCAACCTCTTTTAACTTCAACAAATTTGACTCCATTGGTGTAGACATCAGTTTGCAATTTATCATACCAAATCTCTTCAATATGTCAAGAGAATACTTCCCTTGAGTTAGAATGATCTCATCTAGTTTCTGCCATACTTCTAAACCAAGGAAGTAATGTAAGAGATCAAGATCCTTCATTTCAAATTCTAAAGCTAACTCTTTCTTACATTTGAAAATGAGGTGATCTTCTCCAATAATAAGAAGATCATCAACATAGAGAACCAGGATTAATGCTTTGCCATCAATTATCTTAAAGTATAGGTTTGAATCAACATCATTCTTAGATAAATCCAAGCTCATCAAGTATCGATCAATTCTTTTGTACCAAGCACGAGGAGCCTGCTTAAGGCCATACAAAGCCTTCTTCAGCTTGCAAACATGAGACTCCTTCCCATGAACCTCAAAACCATCAGGTTGCTTAGTATATACCTCTTCCTCAATTAAACCATTTAGAAATGTTGTCTTCACATCCATTTGGTGTAAGTTCCATCCTTTAAATGCTGCAATAACAATGATGGTTCTGATGGATGTATAATGAGCAACTGGAGCAAAGGTTTCCTCATAATCTACTCCCTCTTTTTGAGAGAATACTCTAGCCACAAACCTAGCCTTGTACTTCTTAATGCTTCCATCAGCTGCATGCTTGATCTTGAAGAGCCACTTAGAAGAAACAACATATTTTACTTCAGGGCTAGGTACGATATCCCAAACATCATTCTTGAGGATGGATTGATACTCTTCAATCATAGCATCTCTCCATACTTGTTGACTAGTAGCTTCCTTAACACTAGAAGGCTCAGACTCAATAATTTGACTCATTAATAACACATATTCTAAGAACTTATGAGGTCTCTTGCTTTATCTAAGAGATCTTTGGGGAGCTATATATTTTCCTACCTCTTGCATGTTTTCTTGAGTCCATCGAGGCCTTTTCCATACTATAACAATGTCACTAGGTCCATCAATTGGTTCCATAGGCTTAACTAGAACATCATCTTCTTTTGAATCAAAAACCTCCCTCTGAATCTCAGGAGTATGGTTAACTTCAATATCCTGAGGAGACTCTTGGTCTTCATTATCTAACTCCATATGAATGCTCGTAGATCTTTTGAATGCAACATCCTCTTCAAATGTAACATCCCTACTGATCTCAATCAACTTCTGACCTGGAATGTAAATTCTATAGGCTTTTAAAGTTTCACTATAGCCTACAAATATTCCTTCCAGCTTCACCCCTATGAAAGCTTCTTCGAGAGTCATGTTCTCTAAAATGTGGTGAGTGATTCTATTCTAAACATAAATAGTTGTCTTAGATGCTTCAGCCCAAAGGACAATTTGTAGATCTTGGTCATGAATCATAGCTTTGGCAGCTTCCACAATAGATCTATTCTTCCTTTCTGCAACACCATTCTTTTGAGGGCTGTAAGGAACACATAATTCCCTCTTAATCCCTGTTTCAATGCAAAAGTTACAGAATTCATCAGAGGTGTACTCCCCTCCATTGTCAGATCTCAGAACTTTGATCCTCTTCCCAAATAAGTTCTCTTCCTGAGATTTAAACTCTTTGAACCTCTCAAGTACTTATTTAGATTCTTTAGATTTCAATAAATAAATCCAAGTCTTTTTAGAGTGGTCATCAATAAAAATAATGTAATACAAGAAACCACTCAAAGAAGCAACATACATTGGACCACATAATCAAAATGAATGAGATCTAGAATACATTTAGATCTACTTTCTCTGCTATAAAATGGTCTTTTAGTATTCTTACCCATGGCACAACCTTTGTAGGTACCTTCATGCTCCTAGTTGAATTTTGGAAGACCCGTTACCATCTTCTCCATGATAGGTAGAGCTCGAAAGTGTAGGTGAGCCAATCTTCTATGCCAAAGATCACACAAGCTTGAAGAATTATGTACTAATGCCTGAAGTGGAAAAGTTATTAGCCTATAGAGGCTCTCATGTCTAACTCTAATTATTCAAGCAGTTTTGAAGTTCAAATTCTTCATCCACACAAGAAATTTGCCTTGGGAGAAGGCAACTTGATAACCCTTATCTTCCAAGGCTGAAATGGAAACCACATTTTGTTTGATGCTTGGAACATAGAGAACATCACTTAACCTTAGAGTAATGCCAGATTTTAAGTGGAGAGTAGAGATTCCAATCCCTTTCACTGAATAGCTAGCATCATCTCCAATGATAACTTGTTCACTAGAATTTCTCTCCATCAATTTTGATAAATACTTCTTAAAACCAGTGATGTGTCGAGATGCACCACTATCAATCAGCCAAGTGTTGGTGTCGGTAGGTACATTGCTCGATAATGCCGAATAGAATAAATATTCACACATTTCCTTCTAAGGAGAGGCATCATCAACATTTGCAATAGTGGCTTGTTGCTTAGGCTTGGAGGGACAATGTTTGGCAATGTGACCATACTTGTCACACCTAAAGAATTGGATTTTGGAGAGGCCCCTCTTCTTCTTGAAAGCGAGAGCACCATCAGTTCCATTATCTTTGTTCCTCTTGAAGAATCCTTTCTTCTCATTCTTTCTTTTCTTCTTAAATGATTGAGAGGCAAGGACATGAATGTCTTCATTGGTAGAGCTTTGACCAATTCCTCTAGCAATCAATCTAGACTCTTCTTGAATGCAATCTACCCTCAATCGATCAAACTTGGGAAGTTTTGATCTCGCACTGATTCCTTGAATGTAGGATTCCCATGATGAAGGAAGGCCATTGAGAGCAAGCATGGTCAAGTCTTTGTCATCAGCTACATGACCAATTGTAGAGAGCTAATTTCTTAATTTTGAAATCTTCATAAAGTAAACAATAACTGTTTCTCCTTTCACCATTTTCACATGATGTAGTTGTTGCTTCAATGTAAGAGCCTGACTGGTGTTGTTGATTTCGTACATCTCCTCCAAGGTTTTAAACATGTACCTTACCCTCTTCAACTTGGATATAATCAGAACAATATGATCTTTAATGGAGTCAACCAATATTTTCTTCACCTTGATGTCTTTCTTTTTCCACTATAACTTTTCTTCTTCCTCCAATGGTTCAGGAACTTTGGTTTCCACAAGCTTAGCCAAGTCATTTTCTTCCAAGGTGAGCATGAATCTAAACTTCCATGATGTGAAGTTGGATGCTCCTTCGAGTCTATCCTCAATTTTAAGACTATTCACCATCTTGACTAAAATAGGGATAGACAAGAGATATAAAGAACAATAGAGAGTATTACTGCAATGACAAGTCTGATCATGATCTTCTTCAAACTCGCTCTGATATCATGTTAGATTTATGATCAGAATTGAAACAATCAAAAGTTTCAACACAATGAATAATGAACACAACAAGATCAATCTGATTTACTCTTTAGAAGTCTTCTCTGTCTTATAAATTATACTTGTGATTGAATATATCTATATCTTGAACAATGAGGAATCATTATATATACAAGTGAGAGGAAAGAGAAACATCTCTTCAATCTCCCTATTGGCAAAGAGACACATCACTTCAATCTCCCTGTCAGCTTCCACCAAAAGTCTAAGACATTGGGCTGGAAGTGGGAGTCCAAAGCTACTCCTCCAACATCAACATACACATATCAACTTGGTTTCTATCCAAGTTCTTGATTATTTTCTCATTGTTAGGGATTCTAATTATCAAGTGTTATTATAGTGTATGTGTTTGTAGTTAGTATTTTCTTTTTATGTTGTTAAGACCACATTCCCTACAAGTCTTTTGTTTTAATTGGGTATATTTGGAAAGGTAAATATGCAATATATGGAGCCTTCACATAATTGTATGTCTTTTACCATGATTTATTAAGTCCGAGTTTAATTTTTTTCCAATAACAAATTTGTTTTATTTTTATCTTTGTATATATTTATTCTTTCATAAGTGATTTTATTTCCTTACCATGGATCATTATAAGAAATTTTGATAATTATGATATTACATTATATATTTAGATTTTTTTTATTTTTCATTATTTTAAAATGTATTTTTAAGTGTACATCATTACAATTTACTACATTTATTTGAAATTGTGTTTTTTTCTTGTGAACAAAGGAGGTGTAAGTATCAATCAAAGAGGGATTTTGGACTGATAGATAACTCTCCTTATGATTAAGATTGTAAAATAATTTAAACCATAGTGATGCTATGAATTAGAAAGGTCACAAATGGAGCTTATCTCTACTAAATGAATTTAGTCAAACATGATTGACATTTTCTGATGTTATAATTTTAATGAATTTTAGGTAATTATAATTATTTGATTGTCTGTGTGAGAGAGAGTGTTTAACATCTTATTTGGGTACTTAATAAATTTTATTTTTCCCTTAAAAACATTCTACCATTGACTATATTTGTAGAATAGATTATTTAGTTTTTATTTTTAATATTTGTTATTTTATTTTTTATTTGAAATCTATTTTTAAACACTCCATTTTTCAAAATATGTATAAAATATGATTTATTATATCTTTAAGTTTGGCTCAACCCAAGTTGTTAAATTAATAAATATGGTCCAAACGTTTTGTTTGTAGTGTACTTAGGTCCATTGTAACTATGTGGCCACTTGAACCTTTGAATTAACCATTAAACACTCAAAAAACCACCTTATAATAACATAGTCTTAGTTTTGATTTCAACGTGTTTATTATACCTATGAAAGGTGTAAACATTTATGCTTGTAGTCATACCCATGGTAATTAGTTATCTGTGGTTATTCTTTAGAATGTGCAAACTATTGATATGTATGCATGAATTATGTAGCAATTATATTGGTATATGTAGGTGATCAAATTACATTTATGATAGTTTCATCTTAGTTTACTATGCATGTATTAATTTTATTCTCATTATGAAAATATTATGATTAAGGAAAAAACATTGCCAACACTATGTTGACTTAATTATTCTTATTGACACGAGTACAAGATAAGAGTTGATCAAAAATAATAAATATTTATAAAAAGAATCTCTTATATAATGTCAAACCCATCGATCTAGATATTTGTTGTTGTCCATTACTTTATTTAAGTATTTAATAGTATAAATGAAATAATGAATTGCATCTTTCTCTCTTAATATAAAATAAAGTTTATCTTTATATTCTTAATTTTAGTCACTCATTGGACATAAATTTATGCTATAAACTATATTAAAAGAAAAAAATTTAATCAATACATTATTTTCATGAGATGGTTTTCCTCCATTTGATACATACTTCATCTTATTTAACATAAATTGCTCTATGAATGTGTTTTAAATAAGGATAATCATTTTAAAAATCTTCTTGTTAATACGCGTTTGTAATGTGATTGCATTATATGAGGAATTTTTCCAATCGCTGAGGATCACTTAAGGTTAATATAGACTGTAATAATAATTTCTTGTTAAATAATAATATTTTAATAATAAAGTTACCTTGGTCCTAGAAGGACCAAGTCCTCATAAAATTAAGAAGTGTACCATTACAAGGAAGAATTATAGGGTATGATAGAAACTATGTGGTCACATATTACTATTGCAAACACAACCCAATTCCTTTTTAAATGGAGACCTCTTAGATTTAAATGAATTTGTATTATCAAGTGTATGTTTCTTTAGATTTGATGTGAGAATTTATTTTTTTCTATTTCAAAATAATTTTAAATCAATATTTTTTCATACATTTATTTATTTATTGACTTCTAATCTTATATTTTTATGTCTTAATGTAAGGTGTACTTATATATATATATATATCAATCTATTTTGTATTTTAAAATAAATATACAAATAGAGCCTTATTTTAACTTTGTTCTAATTTTTTTTTTTTTTTTGGTGAAATAACCTTGTAAATGTTAATTTAAGTTTTGTATTTTAATAATGAGTGAAATAACATTAAACTTTAATTACTATGAACTTGGTTGTTTTGTATTTTAATGATGAATGAAATAACATTAAACTTTAATTACTATGAACTTGGTTGGAGCCACGTGCCATATTTTTAGTCACATCTCTCATAGTATTCTTTTAATCTTTATAATAAAAATAAAAATAGTTGTAAATAAAAATAGATTACAGCATCCGAATGTCAAAGCCACAAACATTTATAAAAGTGAATCAAATCTACATAAAGATAGTTGTAAATGGTCACGTTTGTCATGAAAGGTTAACTAAACACTTCCATATCCCATTGAATACCGAATGGAAGACACATGTATAGGTTAAATTTCCTCATGTAAAGGTTGAATTTCCTTGAAAAGGAGTGGAGTTTAAAACCAAAATTAAAATTATATGAGTTGTTAAAAAGATTGCTTGATGAAATCAAGGCATACAAATGAGTATGAGTATGAGTATGAGTATGAGCTGTAATTTAATAATTCAAAACGAATAGAGCACTTGACTCCAATATCTCTAGACACCTAAAAATCGAGCACTTGACTCCAATATTACTAGACACTTACAAATCCATAGTAAATTCACATTGTGCATTCAAATAAATCATTAATATTATATTATAAAATAATTAAAATTAACCATACATGACATTATGGAATACTTATTTTTATTTAAAATATATTATAATATTATAGATACATAATTCGAGTTTGAAGCATTGAGTATAGGTTTGAAACACTACATTGTCATGTTTAAGGAAATTGAACTCCATAAGGATGTAAGTTATGATAAAAAAATTTACTAGACATAATAGAATATTAATCAAACATTACAACCATCAGAGTGGCTGGTCTACATCATGCAAAAAATAAGCTAGAAGTATACCCTTGCATATATATGATTTATAATATTTTTATTATCACCATCTACATTAATTATATAGTAGAGACATTAAGGTCGAATAACCTAGTTGTATACATAGTTTGTGTTGCCTATGAATCCCAGTATGGATTAACCTTATTAGACCTTATTTAAAACCAGTAAATATCCCTAGAATGGATGTAAAATAATAAAATTAGAGAGTTACGCAGGGATTGGATTGATGACACTAACATATTTATATGCAATAAGAATATCAGATCCATTCGTATTAGGGAATTCAAATAAGTGGTTAGGCTGTGGATGGATTTAAAGAATAGATTGTTCAGAGATATAGGAATAACCAAGGTGGAAGAGAAACAAATATGTCTAATTCCATATAAATTAATGATAGAAATAATTGTGTGTTAGGAGAAATACTTTACTACATCCTAACTTAATAGGTTCACATGGTTAAGCATGTTATGAATTTTTATATGTTATAATATATAGTAGATGCATTTTTTTCCACTATGGATTGTCCAGGTTTTACCACATAGACCCAAAATTATAGCTTAATGGTGCATACAACCTTCTCAATTATTTCTATTTTGAGATGCATATAGAATGCTAATATGATATATGAATTATTATATCCATCAATCTATGCATCATCAAATGATCTAGGCTAATGCCAAGGTTATCAAAGGAAATAAGATCATTGGATAAAATTGGTGCTTATTTGTATTACCCATAATACACCATAATTAGATTACATGGCATAATGGAATCCTCATTGACATTGCATAGGCTATTCCCCAAATACATAGCAGAGTCAAAATTTTACATCAAATCATGAATAGGGTGTATTTCAATTGTAAAAGAGCCAAACATGTTATGGTGTATCCCTTGCCTCTACAAGGTGGGAAAAATAATTTAAAGGTATGGTCATCATTGTATAATGTATAAGATCAAATATCATGAGTATCTTAAGTAGTATGATAATGAGTGAGTTTAGACACTCGGATCCTAATCAGAAAATGGCAACACATTTTCAACCACTAAGAGAAAAATTCCATGTTGTCTATCATCATGAGCCACATACATTTGAAAAAATATTAATTAATGATCAAGATGAATATGAGATCATAATTAAGATGAAATGTGTTGGGGTTATATTTAAATCAACTAATAAAATTCTATTTTGAAGAGTAGAAGAGAAAAAAAGTCACCAAAGCAAGAGGAAGTTCCTTTTATTAATGAGACTCAAGAATAAAGATACTATAGGTACTTCCACATGTGCCTTCTTCCAAGTAACTCAACCACCTCCTATTATCCCTAAAATTCAAGTTATTGTAGCTACTTCTAAAGAAAGAATATTGGAGGCCATTACACAAGAACAAGAATGAAAAAACCGAAAATATCCCCTCAATCCTTCTCAACATTATATTAGTCCCCCTTCTCCATCCATTCCAAAACTAGAATATGCACACATTGATTCTTCTCCTCATAGTCCTATCCATCAACCAAGTATTGAGGTTATGCCACCTAAGAAGGACACTTCTATTACAAAGGTTTATAGTAGACTATATTGGAAGGTGTATCCTAGTCCTAAAGATGACTAAACTAATGTAATAATTAAAAATACTATTTCCACCCATCCTATTTCACATATTTGAATAAGTTGCCTCATTCACCATTATAAACTATAGTGTCACAAGTCACAACAACTATTTCTTAGGCTTTCCATGTTTTACAATAGCAATGCCTTCCTTTGAATTTTGTTTCTCCCACCACATATTCCAAAATCACCACAATAGAAAAATTGAATAGAAAATTCCATCTGCAAGGGAAAATATCAATTGTACCCTATCCATATTAATCATAATTCAAAGGTGTTGATATGGGTTTTATGTAAACCAAAAAATCTTATGAGGTAGACTCTAATGTAATAGGATCAATGAAAAGATTCACTCAAATGCACAAGTTTTAGGTTATTCAGTTTTGTAATTAACTTGGTGGTGGAATAGTAGTGAGAAAAGTAGTTATTTACCTCAGATGATTCAGATGTATGGAATCTAAAATAAACTAAATCCCACTTCATATGTCTAGGTAGATTCAAACCTAATTTGTAACAGATAAACAATATAAAATGATGAAAAGGTAAGGCATAAAAGAGGGTTTGTGAACCAAAAATAGATGAAACCCATCTAAAATGGATCTTTCACTATGGGTTAGACAAGTGATTATGAATTAATTCCTATTTTAATTTTATATCAACACACAAAATAGCAAACACATTTAAGAGTCAAAGGAAATATATAAAATAAAATTCATTGTTCATAACTAAATTTTGTTGAAAATGTATTTTTGCAATTACATATATTCAAATGGATATTATGATTAATAAATAAAAACCATTCAAATTTTCTACAACATAATCTAAATAACTATATCAAAACATACTTCTAAACAACCCAAATACTAGAATACCAGAATGATGGAACGTCTTCAATGAATCAAAAGGTTTATAAAAGAAAAAGTAATGCACATCAAGAATAAATTGTGTAACAATTCATGTAATTTAATATTCTTATTAATTTCAAAAATTATCCTCTATTTAGAATGGAGAGGTTACAAGTATATATATGCTTGGTGAGGGTTTGCATCATCCTTCAAGTAGTGTCTAATTTTACGTTTCCAATCATAGACTCAAGAGTTAAAAATCATGCAAAACATGAATGTACAAGATATTCATAAGATATCTAGCCAAACTTATATAATTACAATACACACAAACACATGCATAAATATATAACAAAGACACAAGTCCCATTACATTACAATATATACATACATACATACATACATATATACATACATGGTGCCAACTAGAACAGGAAGGCAACTACAAACTTGATGTAGTTATTGAAGTATATTGAGGCCTTGAATGTAAAGAGTTAGTTGATGTAGTTTGAGTATCTCTATGCATCACTGTGTGAATTAAAACTTAATACTAAGTACATGTAGGAGATATTAGTAATGCACTTTGTATTGTAGTAGTAGTAGTAGTATCCTCCTCAATAACTTTAAGTTATTCATATAATGCATAGTAAGAGTCAAACTCATTATTAATAATACTAAAATTGAGCTTGGATGGATAAAATATCCGTGTGGTCTCATCCATTATCCTTTTGTGCTCAACTTTTAAAGCTCTGAATTCAGCTCTCTAAGGTCCTCTACCTTGGAAACCATGCCTTTTACAGAATTAATCAATTACAAAATATCTTTAGTAGTATTATATACAATGCCTTCTAATTTAACCTTGAATATTTATATAGTGAATCTTAGTAATGCTTCAAAATTAAGCCTATTTACTAGTTTCCTTATAGAGTTAATCACACTTGTGACCCTCATATCCCTAAAAAAAACTCTCGGCTCATGAACTGGTTTATCAAGGCCTTCATCTTTTAGTTTTAATTGAAGGTTGTGCCTCTTTTAAAAATAACAAAATTCAAGTCCCACATAGCTTCATGGGTGGTCATTATATTTAAATTATTATAGGAACTATTACTTGTACAATATAACAAAAATTTAAGCCTCTTTTCTAGTTGTTTTAATTAGTTCTCGAAGTTTAACATCCTTCGCCAATGAGGCTAGGGCTCATCCATTGAAGTCATTATTGTGTTTAGGATATTATAAAATTTCTTTGTTGGGATTTGAAGATTCTCTCATATTTTTTTTGGAGCATAAATAATCTATCATTGTATAATCTTTTGTCTAGATCGATCATATCTCTTGTACATTTAATTTGTAGATTCCCTAGTTGAATCCATAAAAGCATAAAAATACTTTTCATACTCATCAAGATCATTGGGATTACTTTTTAAATTATTTTCCAAGGGGAACAAGTCATCCCTTTGCTCCAATATTATTTATTTCCCTCTCCTATATACTTCTTTTCTTTTCTTCACCCTCTTTATTGTGTCAGTTTCCTTGTCAAAGCATGTACTTATTATTGGCAACTATGTGAGGACCAAGTCCATTCTATCCTTTTTCCCCTCATGGTAATGTTTTAACCAACAAAGGACAATGATTTATCCTTATTATTTAAGATGACTAGCCTCTATATATGTGGAAGTTGTAATGGATCCTAGTGGAATAATTGAGGAATTTATTTTTTTAGGTAGTTGGAGAGGTGGTTGATTAACCCTAATTCATATTGAGATATATCTATATGGTGTAGTCTCTACCACATATCTTGTCTATCCTAATGGAAAACTTTGTTTGAGTATACTAAGGAATGGACAAGTCTAATTTGGTATATGGCATTGAAGGTGTGCATAGTGCCTAAGTATAAAAGATGGAAACAAACACCAAGTTATCAAAATGAACTCTCCTTCTAGGGGATTGGGGTTTAGTTGTTATTGAAGATATGGTTGAAATAATTAAAGAATAAAATGAACTAGAAGTTTGTTTCTCAATTTCTTCAATATTGTCAAAGGCATATAATGGCTTTGTTTTTAAACAAAGTTTCTACAATGAATCATATGGAGAGACTAGTGTAGCAGTTGGAATAGTATATATAAAATTAACAACACTGGTATTTCCAATTGTAAGGGAGGAGGTGAGAAAAGATGCTACCTTATTAAGGGCCTAAATTTATTCTTCAGTAAAAACATTTTCATCTTGTGTAGAGTTTGTTTTATATTCTTCCTCCATCAACCATGTGTCTATTGATTTATCTTCTTCTTTTCCAATTTATTGAAGCTTAGTATCCTCTATTATTTCAATTATTTTAATTTGAACCCTTTATTGCTCTTCCTCCATAGTTTTTGGTTCCACATCTTCCTCATGGCTGGTATAATCTACCAATGAGACTTCCTCTTCTTGTTTTTCCTATGATTCCTCATAAAGAGGACCTCCAAAAATGAATAAAACCTATGAAGGTTTCTTATACTTTGGTAATATTATGAGAAATTAGAATAGTTCTAGGCTTCCTCTAATAAGTAGCAATGGATGACTAAGTGAAAATGGGGGATTACCTTAAAGTCGATGGAATGGAAGATGAAAGGGCTTCAAAAAATGGAGGTGGATACACTAAAAATGTAGATACCACTAGTGGGTATGTTGGAGGTGATGGGGGTGATACTATGGATGAAATTGATACAATATAACTCTACAAAAATTTAGGAAGACTTTTTTGTTGAATTGTAGTCAAAAGAGGCAAAGGTGCCAAATAAATTTCCTCTATTTGCCCATATATAGGAGATGATGACCTTGTAATTTCTATAGGGAATTGAATTTTGGATTATGGTTGAGGTTTTGAAAGTTACTTGAGAATAATATTCCTAATTTGGAGATTTGTCTTCTTTTGAGTGTCATGTTATTCTACTAGGCCATATTCTTCATAATTAGGAGAGGGTGGATGGTCTTACTCTGGAGATAATTTGTCGTGTCTAGGGCCATTGATAAATTGTGACCCTATTTTCTTCCTCTATAATTTTTCTTGCCTGCTCTTGGGAAATTGAAGGATCATACTAGATATTCTATGAAATCTTTTGCATTTTATGCTTATTTATTTGAGTGTAAAACTCAAAATCATTTGAAGCATTGATATAATTTTCACCATGCTCAAATTTTTTATGGCCATAGGGAATATAAACTCCCCTTTTCATGATATCATTGAGGTATTACCTAAATCTTCTCCTAAGGTTTAAAATATCTATATCATGTTTCTTCTAATCTATAATGGGCCTTGAGTTTGTGAAATATATTGATGTGCTTCCTCACTAAGTACTAAATTTAAAAGATGGTCAAAAGGGATTTATGGTAGTACCCTTTGTGTTTAGCATTGATATCCTCATCCATAATGTTTGATGCATTATTTCTTACTCTACAACCTTATCAAGGTCATAATGAGGCAAATACATGGGACATGCCCTAGTTCCCTCTATATTTATTATAGTACGATTAGAATAGTAATAATAATATGCCATTTTATCTATACTTCTCATATTCTTAGAAATACTAGGCATTTGATGCCCATAGATGGCTTGGTATACATGTGGATAAATGTGTTCTAAAATTATTTTTATTTCACTTATAAATGTATAAACATGTAGTATGGAGTAATCATCACATACCCTATTCTCTATGTATTCATTGGATGGTTCCCAAGTTTATTGTTGAGTCTTGTATATCATTCCCATGAATGCATCCATTACATAGGAAATCATATGAAAAGGTAAGGTATAAAAGAAGGCATGTGGGTCAAAAAAAAAGAAATCTTTCTAAATTAATACTTGAACTAAAGGTTGGATAAGTAATCATAAACTAATGTTCGCTTCAATCTGTTACGAGAATACCAACAATAAATTGTAGTTATAAGTCCAAGAAAATAATAAACATAATAAACTTAGGCATATATAATCAAAGGTTTCCACATTTTTAAGACTACATTATCACATCTACATGGGGCAATTATGATTAACATACAAAATGTAATCAAATCAATAATAACAAAATAAGTATAATTATATTAAAAATAAAAATCATGCACAACTATAAAACTAAAATACCATAATGACATCACTTCTTACACAATCCATATGTTTAGAGAAGAATCAATATTTTCACATTAAGACCAATTACATAACTTTCCTTAGAATTTCCTATTAATCTCAATAGCCAAAATTCTCCTCCTTTTAGGATCTAGAAGATAAAAAATATATAGACATTGGTAAGTATAAGGCCTCATCCTCAAAGAAAATTCTAAAATTACATATCTAGAAATAACACTACATGAGAATCATCATGCAAAGCATGCATGTACAATGATGTCTATCCAAAATAGAATTATGTGACTAATTATATATATATATATATATATATATATATATATATATATATATATATATATATATATATATATATATATATATATATATATATATATATATATATATATATAAAGTGAATTTAAAAATACCAATTCTCATAGGTTTTGTAGCACAACTTAGATGAATTATTCATATTCATCAATTAATCAAAGATTATGTAAAAGCGTAACTTACTAATTCAATCTTATGAGTTCTAAATTGGATTAACATTATCATGTAGATTATAGTCATCTTATTAGTTAGCATTATGTGCTTAAAAAAGAAAATACTAGGTTTGTTTCACATAAATATTTTAAGCAATAGTTCAGACTATCATTGATAGTAACACAAGTTGATACAACATGCTATCATATATTAAGCATACTATTTTTCACTATAACACTGCAGAATTCTTACGTCTCTTTATCCAAAGCATGCATGTACAATGGTGTCTATCCAAAATATAATTATGTGACTTATATATATATATATATATATATATATATATATATATATATATATATATAAGTCACATAATTATATTTTGGATAGACACCATTGTACATGCATGCTTTGGATAAAGAGACATAAGAATTCTGCAGTGTTATAGTGAAAAATCTTATGCTTAATATATGCAAAATTAAATAGGAACCAATGTTCCAACATATTAGAAACATGAAAATACATAAGTATTTTGAGAGGGGTGATGATGTGCCACTACTTGAAGAAGGAAATGATGAGGTAAATATTATGGGAATGGAAATAGATGAAATTGTTTTTGTTACTTGAGTTGCATCTGGAACAAGGACTGTCATTATAAACACACTAGAAACTATTGTCCACATAGTTGTATAAGTAAAAATTGGAAGTGGCAAGTTGATAAGCCCTAACTACATTTACACTAGTATATATTTTTGAATATGAGTACTTGTGCAAGTGTTGACCCTATTTCTAAAGTTGATTACTTCAATACTTAAATTAATAAATATAATGCATGTTTTATCTCGAAGTCAATGTAAGTATTCTCAAAATCAAGAAATTCCCTCATGAAAAATTGTGGGAGGTAATCTATCAACTTATTATGGGTGTCTAATGTAGCTTTGACCTCAACATGAAGCATCTTAATTAATGGAATTCAATCTCTAGAAAAATTTACTAGTTTAATAATTTCATTATTGGTCATGTAGACCATGCCTTAAATATCATATTGATATACATCAACTTTTTCTTGAAGGAGATTTTTAAAAATATGTTTGGGAACCAATTTACTAAGAAGAGTATTTACGTAGGTGACCCTCATATCTAAAAAAATAGAGATTATTTCTCTTTCTTGATTTGAAAATTATTTTACCAAAGTTTACATCTCTTGGTGCCATTCCAAAAATCTATATCTCTTTGTAGAAATGTAATTATGGGTCCATGTAGCCTCTGATGTTGTTATCAAGTTTAAATGGGTATATGCATTATTTTTGGTTCCTGGATTAGGAATCTCATATTACAATAAGTATCCTTGATTTTATTAAATAAGTGAATTATGTCTTCCCACTTAGGATGGGATGCGGTCTTAGAATACCTTATTAGATGAATGGTGTCATATAACTTTTGATCTTCCCCATGAAATTTATTTACAATATCTTTTGAATCCTGAATCGTGCTCCTTTTTGGTGGCCTCTGACTAGGTTGATCATAGCTTTTAAATATTTATTTTATCAATCCTCCAAAACCATCCACAAAACTTTAAGGATACTATTTGTTAGAGAGAATATATATTCTCACTACTTCAACTTGACCTATTATCCTTCTGCAACCATAATATTTATTTAAACCTTTATAAAGGTATTGGTTTGTCTATAAAAATGAAATTAGATTGTAGGTTACTCAACAATTACAAAGACTTATCTTTGTACTTCTTATTATAATTGTCCTTCTACAACCACAATATTTATTTAAACCTTTATAAAGGTATTGGTTTGTCTATAAAAATGAAATTTGATTGTAGGTTACTCAACAATTACAAAGACTTATCTTCCTACTTCTTATTACAATTTTTGAATCCATGAAGGAATATTCAATATAACCTATTTCTCTAATTTATCTACAAGAATAGATGAATGAGACAACCCCAGAGGAAGAGTGCATATGGTGGAATATGTACCTAATGCAAGTAAAGGAGATACAAATTTCCTCCATATAATGACCTACTTTTGGGATGGTGTATCAATGAATTATTTAGTCTTCTTAGTTGGTCTATGCACTAAGACTACATGTGAGTCTATTTTTTCATCTTGGCCAATTGTCATTCCCAATTGTATAGACAACTTGAGAGGGGTGGATTATGTATCAAGAATGGAAGTGGACACTAGGTTTTGAAAATGTACTCCCAATCATGCTATGGGAGATTAAGGACTAGCTCTACTAAAGAATGAATAGGTCATTATGGTGCTAAGTAGATTTTGAAAGTAATCAGTGACTAATGTATATGAAACCCCAGTAGTTATAGGAATACCAACATAATCCATAGTAGTGAAATGGGTTGTAGTAGGTAAAATGGGAACTATAGCTTCCTAAGGCTTATTTGTTTGACTTAAAATATGTAAAGAAGAATAAAATCTATGATACAAATTTTAGTAATTGTATTTTAGGATGTCATTGAAGAATGAGTTGTTGGTGGACTTACAACCTGAGAGGGGAAAGTTGGGGCAATGGTTGTTACAATTATCACCATTATAACCTAATTTAGAGAGTATGGGGGTGTATTTGATGATGAACCTTATATTGAGTTTTGTAGTTTTAACTCTACATCACCTTCTTCATCTGACACCAACTTTATGGCCATGGAACTAGCATCTCCTTGGTCAATTTATTCATATTATCCTAATATTTAAGTCCCTCTAAACTAAGTACTTCATTCATTCATTCATTCATTCATTCATTCATTCATTCATTCATTCATTCATTCATTCATTCATTCATTCATTCATTCATTCATTCATTCATTCATTCATTCATTCATTCATCTTCCTCATATGATTTAGTTGTCTCATTGAATAAATTTATTTCCTTGGTGTTTGTTTTGGACATCCATTCTTTTTATGTTCCCTATATTTTGTCCTCTTATTCATTATCATAAATTTACACAAGGTCTGATCTCAGTCTACCCTTTCTCCTATACTCCATTTCCTTGGGAACATCTATCTGCTTCCATTATACTTCCACCTTTTAAGGAATATGAGTTGTAGGCTTATTTTTTTAGGTAATTATTGGTTTAACAACAACATGGTTAAACCTATGGAAGGTGGGATGAGAAATGAAGGGATTATAGTGGTGAGAGATGGTAATGAAATGAGAGAAGTAGTGACCACCATAGGCATCATAGGAGGTGAGACAGGTTGCCCAGGAGATTGGGGTATTACTTTTAGTGGTGTTTCTGTCACAATAAGTGGGAAGACTTGCTTGCTAGGGTATATTCAATGGAGGTAGTGATAACATAGAAAATACTCTAACTATTTTAGTAGGACTTACAAGTCCCTCCTCACTATCTATGTGTTGAGGGGAAGTAATAACAACTATTTATAGAGGTGGGATTGGAGAATTCTAAACTTTTTATTCAATATGTACTTCCCTAAGTGGGCCAAATTGATTTTAAATGTTTTATTCTATGTGAGGAGGAGGTCCATGAATAGGTTTAAAGATCCACTATTATTTTAAAATCTATTTGGCATATTCCTTAGTAAATGTGGGATCATATTGGTTCATTTATGCTACAATCATAGACATATTTACCCTGTATATAATGATAGCAACTTCAATGTCATTTTTTGTATTCATGAAGTCACTATCATGAATGTAAAATTTGTAATCATAGTTGATTTTTTAATTTCCTATCATATATCTTGATATGGTCCCTAACATTATTCATAGGATCACAATGCATGAATTGTGCCCAATGTAATCCATAGTAAACCCTTAATATTAAAATAGTATGGAAGTGTTCTCACCTTATATATTGCATTTGTCCAATTCTAAGAGGGGTTAGGTGGATGAATGCCTTTTTATCCCTTCATAAATCAACATCTACACTATCAGCTAATTGAGCAATAATTTCCTACTTAGCCAATTTCTCAGACACATATCAAGGTAAGTACAAAGGACGTGCTTTAGTACCTTATATATTAATTATAGTGCATTTAGGATAAAATGATTAGTTGCCCATATTTTTAATAGTCTTATTTATAGGGTCTAATAGTCTATTCATGTTCCTCTCATATATGACTGGTATACCATAGGGTAAAAGGTCTCTATCAACTTTTTCATATAATTTATAAACATGTGCACATGTAGAACATTGAATTTATAAAAAAGTCTATTCTTTATGTATTTTGTAGATGGTTGTCAAGGTTATTCATATGTTGAGTGCATAGTTTAAGTCATAAAATCTACCACATAAGTCATCATATAAAATTTACAATTTGGTAAGCTTCCCAAATTTTTGATTTACAGAAACAAATTAGAGTTGATAAACTCTTCCAAGGCTATGATTTTGTTAGATTTTAGGATAATATCCAATTATGGGATCCATATCTCATTGACATAAGTAATGGTTGAGAAACCATATATTTTATTTAATAGGACCATGGAAATTCTTATCCCTAGTATGATGACAACTTTGGGGAAATTAGAAGTAGGGCCTTGAATTTTAAAACTGCTTGGGTTACTAGCCCATTATTTTAGCTTGATGTGGATGTTATGGGTGAGGATCCATAAATTGACCATGTCCTACTTGTAGGTCATTTATGAAAAAGAGAATCTTTAGTATTTCTCAAAATCACTTCCACTTATGTACATTGTTGGGGTTTATCTAAGCATAAAATGCAATATTTTCATAGAGATTTTCCCATTCACAAATAAATAAAACAATAGGTCAATAAAGGGCATTAACCCTAGTTTAGATACTACATTATGTAAGCTAACCACTTATATTACTATCAAGTCATCCTTTTACCTTGGTGTGAAAATTAAAAGCTGGTCTTCAACATTATATGGCTTAACTACATCGAACTCATACCAAATAAAATAGTAATGTTTGAAATTGTGGTTCAAATACGTTGAATCAAATGTTGTATTGGTGTGTTCAATTGGTCCTAAAATTAAATATGTAAGAGATAGAGTGAAATATGAGTGTAATAGAGTGAAGTAAGAGATGGAGTGTGAGATGAGAATGTGTTGGCCTTAAGAATTGAATGTATTAATTATTCAATTCATACGAATTAATGGAAACAACAACTTTCACTCCATTCCATGTTTATTATTTCTATTCGAATTTCATAAAGATGATTTTTATGGATTTTATTTCCATGTGGCTTATTTTAATTTCTATCAGATGATTAGTTAGCATAAAGGAGCTAATGTCTCTTTTATGCACTTTTTAGCTTGGCCTTCATGTCTTATTATCCACTTATGTGGTTGAGGGACACATGTCTATGTATCGCTACCCCACTTGTAACTAAGCTATGGTATGCTATTATTTGTTACTTTGGCCATGTGTTAGTGAGATTATGACATGTGGATAACTATAATTATTTCACTTGCCTAGGATAATCCGTACATGGAACTCCACTGACATCACCTTTTGGTTAGTGTGATGATATGTGGAAAACTCTCACTACTCGGCTTACCTAAGATAATCCATACATGGAACTATGGTGATGTCACCTCTAGGTTAATATGATGATGACATGTGGATAGATCTCAATGATTTTCTTGCCCAAGATAGTCTATATATGGAACTTTAATGACATCACCTCTGGGTTTGCCAGATTATGCCACATGGATAGATCTCAATGATCCATATTCCTTAGATAGTCTATACATGGAAATATGATAACATCAATTCTGCATGAATAAGACATTGAAACATAGAAATATTGTGGTAATCTACTTGCCTAACCAACTTATATTCTTTATATTATGCAAGAGTAGGTGAGCTCTAAGAGAATTATAGGGAATCCTTTAAGCATAGAATAATTTATTTGAGAAAAATATAGGTAAAGAACCAACTATAAGTAAACACATAAGCCAAGTTAGTCATTAAATTACAAGTCAATCACAAATCAAACATGTTCATAAGTACTAATTTGAATAAGATCAAAGGGAAAAATTAAATCATATAATATAGCTTATGCACAACTTTAATTTTTTTATAAATTTGAAACATATCATAATTTGACTCACTGTGGAAAATACCTCCTACTTATCAATTGATGAGCTTAAGGGGCTCTATAATGAATGGTTCGTAAGGCACAACACTTTATAATGGTTTTTCAAATGGGGTAGCAATCTAAGTGGGCTTAACCTTGGAGAAAAATCCATGGTTAAGTGTGCTTGAGTTGGAGTAGTACTGAGATGGGTGACCTCCTAGGAAGGCCCAATGCTTCACCCATGTGAGCATAACCTAAATGTAATGAGCACTAAGTGGACCATACATTATCATGAGATATTGTTTTGTGTGAATTATTACTCATGAAACATGGGTCAATGAGTTTGAATCATAAAACTGCATAGTTGAATCTTGATATCAATATCATAATTTTTCTTGTTGTGGAAAATATCTCCTACTTATCAATTGATGAGATTAATGGGATATATAATGAATGGTTCATAAGGCACAAAACTTTTTTAAGGTTTTGAAAATGTGATAACAAGCTAAGTGGGTTTAACCTTTGAGAAAACTCCATGGTTAAGTGTGCTTGAGTTAGAGTAGTACTAGGATGGGTGACCTCCTGGGAAGGCCCAATGCTTCACCCCTGTGAACATCACCTAAATGCAATGAGTGTTAAGTGGACCATTCATTATCATGAGAGATGGGTTCATGTGAACCACTACTCATGAAACATGGGTCAATGATATTGAATCAAAAAACTACACAGTTGAATCATGATAGTAATATCATAATTTAACTCGCTATGGAAAATACCTCCTACTTATCATATTGAAAATTTTGAAATAACATTAAGTTTATGCTTTTCAACTTCCATTTCATAGACTTTTAGGCTCATGAAACCTAAAATTAGGACATTTAATTAAATAGTGGGTCCCTATTTGAATTTTAAAATGGGGTATGTGTTAGGACACAACAAATAATGACTCATAGGGAAAAATAATCTTGAGTATTTAATAACCTAGAATATTAGTGATGCATGATAAAAAAAACTTCATTCCTACCAAGAAAATATTAAATAAAATATACCTTAAAAAATACTCATAGTTCTTCAAGTAACATAATAACCCTTTTCATTCCTTAGATTTGAGTGTGTGATTTTCATAAAATTAATTTCCCCTTGTTTTGAGAGTTTTGACAAAGCCCTGGATAAACATTGTAGTTTTCATTTTGACTCTAGATTTTATAACCAAATGGAAAGGGAAGCATGGGCATTGTTATATTGCTAGTTAGGCATATATAGATCTAATAGAGATACCTCTGATTCCTACCAAATCATTACTCTACTTCTAACCAAACATCCATATCTCTAATAGAGATTACTTGAATCACCCATATTCTATTAGTTTGTATGATTTTTTTTGAAATATAGATAGAATAAGTGTTGGGAATCACCATTTTCTAGGTGTATGTATAAGAAAATGTATTTTAATCACTATGTCCCTATCAATGTGTATCCATTGATATGTTTATTATCTCCCATCTAAGTTTTAGCATGTAAAAATGCAGTTAATATTTATAAATGGAAAGTCATTCTAAAATTTCCATGACTATATCAAATTAAATCTTAGAGGTCTAGTACACTCATTCAGTCTAGGTAGAACCTAATTTAGCCATAACACATAATTCATTCCTAGAAGCTCTAGTATCATCAAAATAAATCCTTATGAAAATAAATTGTGCATCCTTGTAAATCATATCCTTGATTTTATCATGTTTTTATGAATTCAACATATGAAATCAGTTGGTCTATTATGTAATTTTAGAAAAGTAATTTATAAAGAATAACAACTAATTTACTAAAAAAAATGTAGATAGTAGGAAATATGATTTAGAAAATATGAAATCTAATCTACAAAATAGGAAATCTAATATAGAAAATAGGAAATCTAGTATAGAAAATAAGAAATCTAATCTACTCCTACTTATACATTTCCATATATAGTCACTCAAAAGAATCTCTAGTTGGAGTAGCCATGAAATAATGTTTCAAAAACTATCCATCAATTGGAAAGGTGTGGTCTTGAACATCCTTCAATCAAAAGGCATTATTACCTAGGACTTTTGATATCTAATATGGCCCAATCCATTAAAAAATGAACTTATCATGTTATCCTTTCTTCTCATGTAATTTATTCCCTATAAGCGCTAATTTTGAAATCTTAAAGGCTTTAATCTTTGATCTCTTATCAAACCTTATTTTGATAATATCTTGATGTTTACTAAAGCTATGTAGTGCTTTAGTTCTTGTATCTTCAATATAGACTATATCAAATAGTCTAGACTATATTATTTTATCTTCTATTGTGTAATCTTGCATGAATTGATATGTTAGGTTATTGAGAGTAATTGTCAGGATCTTGCTCTAACAATAAGAGCACATATGATTACTTCTCGTATTAGCAAATAAACACGGAATTTAACTAGAATCAATAAGTAACTAGAAATATGAAACAACACAGGAATTGAGAGACAATACACAATTGTATTAATAATCACTCAGAAGAATATACAATAAAGAAGATGCCACTTCTTCTTCCACCTCAAAGGTTCACCACACCTTAAGACCTTCTTCCCTCTCTCTCTTGGTCACAACAATCAACTCCAATATAGAATTGATGTTCACCTCTCCAACCAGTTAGTAACACACTGCCAGTTCACCAAGTACACAACTGTACTTCAAGTAGATCACCTGCTCTCTGCTGCTACCTACAAATAACTAGATCATACTCACCATGTAGATGTCTTTCTACACACCTGAAGAACCCTTGTCCTTGCCTCACCAAGTCCTTATGATTCTTCAACCAGTACCCCGGTGGATCTTCTCCAAGAACTTGCACAACCTGCAACTCTCTCCGATCATACACTCTCAGTACCCCTATTTGGTAACTAGGAGGAACTACACTAGCTCTCTCTACAAGCCCAATGGATTTCTAGCACAAGTTTACAATACAGCCCATGAGTCCATATATATATCTCATGCTTACAATAATTAGACTAACCTAATTACAATAATTAGATGCACAACTCAAGACTACAACTAGCCTTTGACATGCAAACAACCAGTCTAAAAATAGACTCTCTGGGATCAACATGCGAACTGCCTGTTCTCGCACAAGCTGCCGACGTCGGCTCCTCCATGACCGATGTCGGCCGACTGGTGACCGATGCTGGTTGCTTCCTCTTTGCTATCTGACTGATGTTGGTTGATCAAACCAATGCCAATTTCCCTGCAACTAATTCTGTAACTCCCCACAACTCTGCATCCTCCGTAACTTCCCCTGTTTGCATCTTGGTGAAGCTTTTAGCTCCACAACCTAACAATCTCCCACTTAGAGATAAATAGTTGCACCTGTACCTGTACCTATACACAGTCTAAATTATTCCTTGGCTTGTATTCCTCTTCAAGATCAATCCTGAAGACCAACCACCACACAACCTGTGATGCTACACCTGTCATCAAAGTAACCTGCCACATCCGAACCTACATATCCATGTAGTGAAGAACTTGACCCTGCATAACAAGAATCCTTGCTGCTAGTCCCACTGAACTGCCCTCCAGTAATCCTTCCCCGAATTGGCTCCATACTTTCTGACAACCCCCACTGTTTGGGAAAACAACTCAGGTCTACATTAGACCTCATGTGATTTTGAAACTTGTTTCAAGCTAAGCTTGAATTGTTCAGCCCTTGGTGTGCTTTCTGATTCTGTATCTTGCATCATGAACCCCGCTAACACTGTCTTCACATCAGCTCCCACTGGAGATAAAATCTCCATGTCTCTTATGCCAAAGAATTTTGCTGCTCCAAATTCTTCATGACACGCCTCTGAACTAACCTTACCTTTAGCTCAGCAAATCCCTGTATGTACAAACCTGCTAGCAAATAACCCACATACAATAACTAGATAATGTTGCAATCATCATCCACCTGGTAAGATAAAACCACAATAGTTACACTGATATTGACTGAAGCCATGCTTAGTCATCCACCTGTCAAAACCTATACCACTGTCTTGCAGCTTCTTCAAGACCATATGCCTTGGCCTTCCATCTCTTATATCCATCCAGTCTCTTCTTTAAAATGGGAATCCATTCTGTCTCTCAGTGCTTACTTCCAGCTGACAACTCTACCAACAGATACCTATTTGGTTCTTCTCCAAGGACTCACACTCCTCATCCATGCCAAGCTCCCACTGTATCTAGATTCTACTTGCATTGCTTCTTCCATCTTCCTAGTTCTTGACCATCAATAAGCAATATAAAGGAGGTGAACAATGAATATGAGGTTCACTTACCCTTTCTGACCTCAACATGAGCATTTGAGACTTGTTGACAGCTTGTTGTCTGCCCACCATCCATACCAGTGACTGATCTCGGCCATCTCTTAGTCTGTTTCTGACCGATGTTAGCTCCCTGTACTGGCCCTGACTGCCGACATCATTTCCCTGGCTGACGCCAGCATCCCTCCTGTCAAAGTCGGTTACTTCATGACCGACGTCGGTCTTTCTGTTGCCGATGTTGGTTACTATATGACTGATGTTGGTACCTGTGTTCGTTTGTGAGTGATAACTTTTTACCCACGAGCTCTCCATGGATCAAAATCCTAATCAAATCAACCTTGCTCTGCTCAGAATAATTTAGTTCCCTCACCTGATCTCTGTCCGTCATCTCCTCCATGAACACCAAGGCTTTCCAGTTCTTTAGCTTATCAAAAACATCTGACTTTTACTTCAAAACCTACATTCTCCTTCTACATATGTGACTAAGCCTATGAAGCCACATCTCTGCAATAGAAGGTGAATCAGCAATATAAGTAGATAGATAAAGGATACCTACTTTCTTACCACCATCTAATTCAAGTGTATCTGCTGTGAGAGTTATAATGCATCTCTCATCACCCAAATTTCTTGAAGAAATTAGACTCATCTTCAAGACTGGTACCTGCATGACTTCCTTCAACCACTGTGTGTCATCCAGCTATAATTTCAGCTTCACTTCCCCTTCGTCAATCATCTGACAAGGCTCTCCAACCCTTAAATAAATCTCTCCAAAGTCTCCAAAGACATACCCATGAAAAGATCCTCTATTTCAGGCTGCATGAAAAGAGGCAAAAGAATCTATAAACGAAGATTCCACTTTATTCAAAACATCCTGTGCAATATTACCTGCAACATATGCTTCCACAAGCTGATCTTCTACCGACCAACAATCTCTTTTTACCTGCTCCTTCTTTCCATCAATCAGACCATTCATGCTATTCAGTTTCTCCATTCGTAGCTTACTTTTTTATGCCATTGCTATACTCCCACTCAATCTAAAAACCCCTGTGAGTGACCTGTAATCAAAAACACTACCAGATCTGAAACCACCTTTTAGTCAACCCAACCAAAAGCTCTGATGCCACTTGTCAGGATCTTGCTCTACCAATTAGAGCACATATGATTACTTCTCGTATTAGCAACTAAACACAGAATTTAACCAGAATCAATAAGTAACTAGAAATATGAAACAACACAAGAATTGAGAGACAATACACAATTGTATTAATAATCACTCAGAAGAATATACAATAAAGAAGATGCCACTTTTTCTTCCACCTCAAAGGTTCGCCACACCTCAAGACCTTCTTCCCTCTATCTCTTGGTCACAACAATCACCTCCAATACAAAATTGATGTTCACCTCTCCAACCAATCAGTAACACGCTTCCAGTTCACCAAGTACACAACTATACTTCAAGTAGATCACCTACTCTCTACTGCTACCTACAAATAACTAGATCATACTCACTGTGTAGATGTCTTTCTACACACCTGAAGAACCCTTGTCCTTACCTCACCAAGTCCTTATGATTCTTCAACCAGTACCCTGGTGGATCTTCTCCAAGAACTTACACAACCTGCAACTCTCTCTGATCATACACTCTCAGTACCCCTATTTGGTAACTAGGAGGAACTACACTAGCTCTCTCTACAAGCCCAATGGCTTTCTAGCACAAGTTTACAATACAGCCCATGAGTCCATATATAGATCTCATGCTTACAATAATTAGACTAACTTAATTACAATAATTAGATGCACAACTCAAGACTACAACTAGCCTTTGACATGCAAGCAACCAGTCTAAAAATAGACTCTCCGGGATCAACATGGGAACTACCTATTCTTGTACAGGCTGCCAACGTCAGCTCCTCCATGACCGATGTCGGCCGACTGGTGACCGATGCCGGTTGCTTCCTCTTTGCTATCTGACCGAGGTCGGTTGATCAGACTGATGTCAGTTTCCCTGCAACTGATTCTGCAACTCCCTGCAACTCTGCATCCTCTGTAACTTCTCCTATTTGCATCCTGGTGAAGCTTTTAGCTCCACAACCTAACAGTAATAGGGAAGACTAATTATTACCAATACACTAGTATAAAAGGTGAAGCCTTGAGGGATTGGTTGTGCCTAATTAGATCTTTTCATAGTGAATAATTTAATATGAGATGTCATTCTCTTGGTTTATCTTGGGTTGATTTATTGATGGCATCTATCAAATTCTTATTGGTATATTTACCCACTTCATTCCCTTATGGATAGTAGTTCTAAGAGAAATTGAAAGTGATTTGATTGTTATAATCTACTAAATAAATTTAGTAGATTAGAATGATAGACCATTATAAAAAATCAAATAAATTAAGGTACTATTATTGGTTAGCATATTTTCTTCCAAAAATTTGATGACATATAGTGTTATGGATTTCTTAGTAGCCACAACTTATGTCTATTTCATACAATAGTTAATAGCTATTAGGATAAAATTATTTCATATTAAAGAGTTTGGGTTTATTACCCTAATGAAATCAAGACCCCATTGGGAAAAAGGGCATCCTTCAATGACTAGATGTAAAGGCATGGAAAAATTCACTTCTCTTTTTAGAAATACCTAACACTCATGGACGGTCTTGACATGGTTATGTGTATCTTTGAAAATTGTGGGGTAGTAGTATCTAATCCTCAATTTTTTTTGAGATGTGGTATTTATTGAGGGATGTCTATTGCCAGTATTTTGAGGTAATTATCCAATATATATACAACTTCTTTTGAAACACATTAAGTAGATGACTTCATAGTTATTTATCTATAAGACTCATTTCTTGGTCATATAATGAGCTGATTTGAACTTGAGGTCTCACATTTGCTCTATGTTTGTCTCAATGAGACATGTATCTATGAGAAAATAATGGATGATTTGAGTATACCAATCACCACCAACTACCTCATTCTCATTGATATGTTCAAAATGTTGATGTATGGATTAGTCTCAATCATCGACTAGATGATTCCCTAGCCTCTTACCATATTTATTGGTATGATTTTAATATCAAACTCTTGTAAATTTTCCATCCATTTGAATCTTCTTTCACCCAATTCATTCTATCCAAGTGTGAGCTTGACATCTGGGTCTAAAGCGATGGCATGTGTTTTATTTCTCAAAATTTTATGCCTAAACTTTTTAGCTCTTTGATCAGGGCATACATTTATTTGCTTATCATAAAGTGTTTCATCTTTTCATCCTTTAGATTGGTTCTCATGAAGGAAAATGGGATGTTTATTGTCATTCAACTTCTATGTAAGTACAACATCTATAGGATGTTTTAAAGGGACCAAATAAAAATAAAAATATTTATTAAAGTTTATATTGAACAGAATTAGAGCATGAGCAATGATAGTCTTGATGTCTTGAAAAGCCCTATTATCCTCTATTGTCCACTCAATATTGTTATATTTTATTAGCATAACATTCAGTGGTTTGATAATCTTTGCAAAATCATAAATGAATTTCCTTACAAAATTAATCTTACCAAAGAAAGATTTCAATTATTATTTTTTGTTCGAAGGATTTAGTTTAGATATGTCTTAAACGTAATTTGGATAAATGGGGATCCCAACCTTAGTGATGATGTGGTCTAATAATTTCCCTTCAGTAACTCTAAATATTCTCTTCATTAGATTAAGAGAGACTACATATCTTTGACATCTGCCAAATACTCTTTATAGATGATATGTATGATCAAATCTATCTTTTAAGTACACTTTCAAGTTATCCATGTAGATGACAATGTATTTGCTAAAAAGTCCATGGAAGGTTAAGTCAATTTATCTATGGAAGGTTTCTTCCACATTGATTAGGCCAAAATTCATCCTTTTGTATGAAAAAATTACCCACTTTGTGGTAAAGGTAGCCTTAATTTTGTCTTGTGCTTCTATGAGCACTTAGTTATAGCCTAATAATCCATCCAAAAATGAAATTTTCTCAAATATAATGGCCATTTTAATGCCCTTATCTGGGGAGGGCAAAGGATATTTATCATTTTTTTGATGCTTGATTTAGGTTCTTGAAGTCAACGCAAATTCTAATTTCTACGTTCTTATTCTTAATTGGTATCAGGTTGTCTACCTAAGTATAATGCTTAATTATAAACACAATATTATAATCCAATATCTATTTTACCTCTATTTGGATGAGAGGTTTCATTATTGGATTAACTAACCTCTGTCTCTTCCTGAAAGGCTTGTTCTTTATCTTTAATGGAATGGTGTGTGTGATGACTTAGGGTTAAAATATTTTTAAGTCCTCATATGTCCAATTGATCATGTCCTTGTATTATGTTATCAAATCATAAATTTTTATTTATAACTTTCATTATAGATCAAACTAATGTTCACATATTAAGGATATTGGTTAGTGCTCAGATTCTCCTTGATGAAATTAGACTCAGTTAATTTACACTACTTCTACTTCTAAGCACATGGATCTACATAAAAATATCCTTTTAAGGAAACCATTCCTAGAGGGATGTGATTTTATTTAAATTTTAGGACATTATCCTCTTGTAGATATTCAAAATGTATGGGCTCCACATATTTCTCATCTATCAGTTGAGATCTGAATGTCCTAAAACTACTCATGAATTAGACAATCTATTGATCATCCTCAAAAACCTACATGTTTTCCACATTATCTATAATAGAGGGACAAAAATATAGCTCCACAAATAATTTATATATTTTGGATTCCTGGAGTGGTTCTAGATTGACAACTTAAGCTACTAGTAAATCTAATTTCTAGTTTTGTTCCCTTGGGATGGATCTAATGTTTAATGCTTCAAAGAAATCAATTAGTCCCCTTTCTTGGTGTTTATATTTCTTCAATTAGGTAAAATTGAATTGATACTTATTTATATTTTGGTTAATAAACAACTTAGAATCATCAAAGCATTATAACTACTAGACATTTTCCTTCAGTGTGAAACCAAGTATTAGAGATTCATATTCATCTCTATTATTGGTGGAAGTAACTTTCAACTTGTAGGCAACCAAATGATATTAACCATTGAGGTTTGTTAGAGCTACACCACCATAACCTTGATTTGATCTATATTCATTGAAATGGAGATCCCATAATTGAGATGGACCTACAAATTCTTGTTCATGAAACCTTTGCTTTGTAGTAAATGTGTATACTCTTGCATGTGAGATGCAAATTCAAATTTATCATTCTTGGCATTATATTTGATGATTAGGTACTCCATATTTGATTATTTATACACTTTAATATAATTGGATACTCCTTTCTAAGGTGGACACATGTGTGATAATTCAATGGCCATATACCTACTCAATGTATTTGATTAATCACAACTCAACAACATGCCATAAGATTCTAGAATGTCAATGATTAAAATATATATGTATTAATGTACATGTGGCTTAGATACCAACTATATGTGTACATTTTTTATTTCTCCACTGCATCGTATACATGATTTTTCTAACTATAAGACAACTCTTTTTAACTTATTTGGGACCAAACCTAGTTTATTGCACACAACTATTGGCATCATAATTGTAGAGGCACCTAATTCAACCAAGAAATTGTGCACGTTCTTTTTGAACATTCATAAATTTAGTATAAATAATGTTAATTTAGGTTTGTATTTAAATATCATCATGTTTACATGCACAAATTTAGACTTTTTAGATGTAGAGGATCTCCTAGTTAGAGCGTTAAGTAATAGCTCCTTGTATTCAATGATTTGAGCCAATTCATGTAGGGTGATATTATACTTGATCTTATTCATTACCTCAAGAATGATGTACTTGGATCTACTTTATGATTCTTTTCTCTATAAATGATCATCACTTTTGGGGGGAGGCATATTATTGTAGGCCCTAGAACTTGTAGGAGTAGTAACATTACTATGTAGGGGCATTAAAGTGGTAACATGCTACTTGTTCCTTAGATTGTAATTTTTCCACTATAACTGCTCGAATGCATGGATCTCATCTTTATTAGCCTCTGGTTCATTCTCATCCTCTACTAGGATTGGAAAGTAATAGGTCTCAAAAACCATTGTTGTAGTGGGATGTCTTAGATAAATATAGGAAGATGATTCTATTGGATTAGAAAAATCTTCCTTCCTCTCCATATATTTTTGAAATATGACAAAGGTGGTATATAACTTTATGAAATACATACCATCATGTTATGATGTATTATGAAATCAACACTAGTTAGGAAGAGATACATCCATGATATTTATTTACAACACCCTATACAATGGTTGGTACTCTAGATTATTTATAGACCTGTTGAAAGGATTATTATACCTCTAAATTCCAAAGTTTTGATTTTTTGTACCTCTAGATTCCAAAGGCTTGTAGTGAACACTAAAGGAATCATGATAGGTTATAGTGGTTACCAAAGACAATGGAGCATTACAACTGGTGGTGTTGATATCATAACATGTGGTGACCTAGGAAGAGAAATAATGAAAAAATGAGATAAGAAAAAAGGAATACTTACTTGATGAGCCATAGTTAGTGGAGGTAGTGGAGACATAGAGAATAATCCATGTATTTTAGTAGGAATTTCAAGTCTCTCCTCAGTAGCCTTGAGTAAAATCTACCTCTATTTAATGATCTAAACCAGTTCATGTAGGGTAATATTATCCTTGATCTTATTCATATCCTCAAGAATGTTATACCTAGATTTGCTATGTGATTCTATGCTCTACAAATGATCATTACTTTCGAGGGGAGGTAGATTATTATTGGCCCTATAACTTGTAGGAGTAGTAGCATTATTTTTTAGGGGCATTGAAGTGGTAACATGATAATTTTTCCTCATGTTGTAATTTTTACTCTATAATTGATAGAATGCATGGATCTCATCTTTATTATCCTCTAGTTCATTCTCATCCTCTACTAGGATTGGAAATTCATGGGTATCAAAGACCATTATTGTACCAAGATGTCTTAGAGAAGTAGAAGAAGATGGTTTTATTAGATTAGAAAAACCTTCCTTCCTACCCATTTATTTTGAAAGATATCAAAGGTAGTATACAACTCTATGAAATCCATCTCATCATGTTGTGATGTATTATGAAATCAGCACCAGTTAGGAAGATTTGTGTCCATGATATTTATTTATAACACCCTATTAGGTGGTTACTACTCTAGATTATTTATAGACATCTTGAAAGGCTGTTTATACCTCTAGATTCTAATTTTTTTATGTCCACCAATGTTACCCATACATTTTTACATGTTCATAAACTCATTTAATAATTTCTAAACCATCCTTTTAATAGTTCTAATTATATATTTATGTAATCATGATTAATACCTTGTGTAGTAGCAGTATTGATAGGTATCAATGAATGATTCTAGTTTTGCTAATAGGTGAAAACTTTTTAGGAAGCTATGGTGATGATTGAGTGGATCATGGGTTAAAGGCAATGGGAGTATACCTAGTTCTATTTTTGAGTTGCATTATTCTTATTTGTATTTAGAATTGGGTTAAAGGCCATAAAAATATGATCAAGTCTAAGTAGGCTCAATGATTGCATCTAGGGGTTAAATTATGTATCCATGTTGATAGATTCAAAATAAGCCAAAGACAATGTATCAACTTTGGAAAATCTACATATAAAAAAATAGTCACATGGTCTAGGGTGTTCTTATACATTTTGAGGGACAACACCTTAGTGGATTTGTAGGTAGTTTCAAGATAGTTATACATATTTCAAAACCTAGCATTGAAGGCTCATATTAGCTCATTTAGTTTTCTTCTCATGTTTGAAAAGTTTTGGTAAATAACACTCATACTGGTGACTTAGCAAAACTATGCCAAAAAGGTGTTTTGAAATTGATCCCAATATGTGATTGGACCTTCTCAGACATTAAGATACTAGTGATAGGAAACATCTTATAATGTGAAGGGAAAAAGTTTACATGCCACATCTTTGTGGGTTACATTCAATATTCCTAGAGTAGTCTTGATGGAATTTATGTGTTCTTCAATATCCCTTCCTGCTGAGGGATAAAATGAAGGAATTTATTTCTCACCAAATCTTATGAAAGAATATAGGGTTAATAAACATAAACGTAAACATGAATAAGAAAATACTAATTAATCTATGTATAGGTAAAACCTTAATACATGGAGAGAGAAATATTATTCAAAAGCCATTACTTATACTACTTTTACCTACTAAAGAGAGGAGCAAAGTTAGATATACTTACCTGGAATACAAGGCCATTGAGACCCAATATCTCCTTTGTCCAAAGGTGTTTTGAAAGAGGTTGCTATGGTTTTTAAGGATTATTAAGAAAGGCCAAAGAATCCAAGACTTTTCCAAAGGAATAGTTTCTTATCCAAGTATAAATCCTAAGCTAAGACTCCTCAAATAGAATGGTGCAAGGGAAAAATATAAATAATAACAAATGAATAATAACTCCTATCTACTCTCTAATAATGAAAAAATGGATGTGTTTATATAGGAAGATCTAACCTTAAACCCTTGCAAAATTTTTGGTCGACATGGTCAACGCAATCGACCTAGTATCTTAATTGACAAAAAAATAACTAGGTCACAGACTCGGTAGGCCTAGAGCTAACCTAATCCATAATAATTTTTATAAATAAGAATATAAGGTTGATGTGGCTAACATAGTCATGTAAACTACCAAAAATGGGTTTAGGCTAGGGAAATGACTAATGAAGGTGGTCAAAGTCTAAATGAGTGTGTAAAATGGGAGGCAAACATTAAGGGAATGATTTTTAGGAGACAAGTGTATAGATATCAAGTGGTAAAAGGGAGAGCAATCCTATGAAGAACCAATGGTCTTCCCACCTCTTTCCTAGTGTACCTATAAGGGCTTACACTTAGAGTGATTGAGACATAATGAGTTATTTCAAGATAGAAATCTTAAGTAATTGATAAAGATTGAAAATATTATATGTATACATATGCCCCACTCAAATCCCATCACGTGTCAATTAGGTGCAATAGGGAATGGTTCTTTGAGAAAGAACATGTAACTTTTATACTGATTTATAAAGGTGAGCATACTAATTTAGTGTCTAAGGTAGAAATTATTTATCTTCTAAGTGTATGTGATGTGAAATATAACAAATTCTATACATCAATCCTAGCTTAAAGAAGATAGATCCTACTTATACTTCCAATTGTGGATCCATTATATAATCAAGGTCATGACCAATATGGATCCACTAGATCTAGCCAAGGGATCTCTTACCATAATAATATCACTAGGTAGGGTTATAAACCTCTAGTCAAGGAGAACTACTTAATAACCCTAACTAGGTCCCATGTTTTCATATTCACTATACTAATAACAAGTAAAGCAAAATCTATTCTAGTTCTCAACAAATATTATGACTTAATATGGGGTTAATAAACATAAAAGTAAATATGCATAACAAAATCCTAATTAATATATGTATAGGTAAAACCTTAATGCATGGAGAGAGAAATATTATCTAAAAACCATTACTTATACTACTTTTACCTACTAAAGAGAGGAGCAAAGTTAGATATACTTACCTAGAATACAATCCCATTGAGACTCAATATCTCCCTTGGACAAAGGTGTTTTGAAAGAGTTTTTTGTGGGTTTTAAGCACCATTAAGAAAGGCTAAAGCATCCAAGACTTTTCCACAAGATTAGATCCTTAACCAAGTAGAAATCATAAGCTAAGACTCCTTAAGTATAATGGTGCAAGGGAAAAATGTAAAGAAACACACATGAATAATAAATCCTATCTAATATCTAAGAATGACAAAATGTATGTGTTTATATAGGTATATCTAACCTTAAACCATTTCAAAAAAATTGGTCGACATGGTTGACCCCATTGACCTAGTATCATAATTGATAAAAAAATAACTAGGTCATAGAATAGGTAGGCTAGGAGCTGACCTAACCCCTAATAAGTATTGTAAATAAGAATATAAGGTTGATGTGGCTAAAATAGTCATGTAAATTACTAGAAATGGGTTTTGGTTAGGGAAATGGCTAATGAAGGTGGTAAAAGTCTAGAGGAGTGTGTATAATGGGAGGCAAATATTAGGGGAATGATTTTTAAGAGACAAGTGTATAAATATCAAGTGGTAAAAGGGAAAGCAATCCTATGAAGCACTAATGGTCTTCCCACATCTTTCCTAGTGTACCTATTAGTGATTACACTTAGAGTGATTGAGACTCAATGAGTTATTTCAAGATAGAAATCATAAGTAATTGATAAAGATTGAAAATATTATATATATACATATGCCCCACTCAAATCCCATCACATGTCAATTAGGTGAAATATGGAATGGCTCTTTGAGAAAGAACATGCAACTTTTATATTTATTTGTAAAGGTGAGCATACTAATTTAGTTCTGTAAGGTATAAATTGTCAATCTTCTAAGTGTATGCAATGTGAAATGTACCAAATTCTATAAATCATTCCTAGCTTGAAGAAGATAGATCCTACTTATACTTCCAGTTATGGATACATTAGATAATCAAGGTCATGACCAATATGGATCCATTAGATATAGCTAAGGGATATCTTACCATAATAATATCACCAAGTAGGGTTCTAAACCTCTAGTCAAGGAAAACTACTTAATAACCCTAACTAGGTCCTATGTTCTCATATTCACTATACTAATAACAAGTAAAGAAAAATCTAATCTAGTTATCACCAAATCTTATGACATAATATGGGGTTAATAAACATAAAAGTAAAAATGCATAATAAAATGCTAATTAATCTATGTATATGTAAAACCTAAATGCATGGAGAGAGAAATATTATTCAAAAGCCATTACTTATACTACTTTTACCTACTAAAGAAAGGAGCAAAGTTAGATATAGTTACCTAGAATACAAGCCCATTGAGACTCAATATCTCCCCTCGCCAAAGGTGTGTTTCAAGAGATTGTTGTGGTTTTTAAGGACCATTAATAAAGTTAAAAGTATCCAAAACTTTTCCATAAGACTAGATTATTATCCAAGTAGAAATCCTAAGCTAAGACTCCTCAAGTAGAATGGTGCAAGGGGAAAAAGTAAAGAAGCACAAATGAATAACAAATCCTGTCTACTCTCTAAGAATGACAAAATAGATGTGTTTATATAGGTAGATCTAACCCAAAAAACTTTCAAAAAAATTGGTCGACATGGTCGACCCAATCGACCTAGTATCATAATTGACAAATAAATAACTAGTTCATAGACTAGGTAGGCCAAGAGCTAACCTAACTGCTAATAAGTTTTGTAAATAAGAATACAAGGTTGATGTGGCTAACATAGTCATGTAAACTACCAAAAATGGGTTTAGGTTATGGAAATGGATAATGAAGGTGGTAAAATTATAGAGGAGTGTGTAAAATGGGAGGCAAATATTAGGGGAATGGTTTTTAGGAGACAAGTGTATAGATATCAAGTGGTAAAAGGGAAAGCAATACTATGAAGCACCAATGTTCTTCCCACCTCTTTCCTAGTGTACCTATTAGGGCTTACACTCAGAGTGATTGAGACTCAATGAGTTATTTCAAGATAGAAATTATAAGTAATTGATAAAGATTGAAAATATTATATGTATACATATGTCCAACTAAAATCCCATCACGTGTCAATTAGGTGCAATAGGGAATGGTTCTTTGAGAAAGAACATGTAAATTTTATATGAATTTATAAAGGTGAGTATACTAATTAAGTGTCTAAGGTATAAATTGTTAATATTCTAAGTGTATGTGATGTGAAATGCAACAAATTTATAAATGAATCCTAGCTTGAAGAAGATAGATCCTACTTATACTTCCAATTGTGGATACATTAGATAATCAAGGTCATGACCAATATGGATCCACTAGATCTAGCCAAGGGATATTTTACTATAATAATATCACCAAGTAGGGTTCTAAACCTATAGTTAAGGAAAACTACTTAATAATTGTAATAAGGTCCTATGTTTTCATATTCACTATACTAATAACAAGTAAAGCAAAATCTAATCTAGTTCTCACCAAATCTTATGACATAATATGGGGTTAATAAACATAAAAGTAAACATGCATAAAAAAATCCTAATTAATTTATGTATAGGTAAAACCTTAATGCATGGATAGAAAAATATTATTCAAAAAAAGCCATTATTATACTACTTTTACCTACTAAAGAGAGGAGCAAAGTTAGATATACTTACCTGGAATACAAGCCCATTGAGACTCAATATCTCATTTCACCAAAGGTGTTTTGAAAGATTTTTTCATGGTTTTTAAGGACCATTAATAAAGGCCAAAGCATTTAAGACTTTTCCACAAGAATCGACTCTTATCCAAGTAGAAATCCTAAGCTAAGACTCCTCAAGTAGAATGGTGCAAGGGAAAACTGTAAAGAAGCACAAATGAAGAATAAATCCTATCCACTCTCTAAGAATGACAAAATATATCCATTTATATAGGTATATATAACCCTAAAACCTTGAAAAAAATTTGGTCGACATGGTCAACCCAATCGACCTAGTATCATAATTGATAAAAAAATTACAAGGTGACAGACTAGGTAGGCTAGGAGCTGACCTAACCCCTAATAAGTTTTGTAAATAATAATACATGGTTGATGTGGCTAACATAGTCATGTAAACTACCAAAAATGGGTTTAGGTTAGGTAAATGGCTAATGAAGGTGGTAAAATTCTAGAGGAGTGTGTAAAATGTGAGGAAAATATTAGGGGAATGATTTTTAGGAGACAAGTGTATAGATATCAAGTGGTAAAAGGGAAAGCAATCCTATGAAGCACCAATGGTCTTCCCACCTATTTCCTAGTGTACCTATTAGGGATTACGCTTAGAGTGATTGAGACTCAATGAGTTATTTTGAGATATAAATCATAAGTAATTGATAAAGATTGAAAATATTATATGTATACATATGCCCCACTCAAATCCCATCACAAGTCAATTAGGTGCAATAGGGAATGGCTATTTGAGAAAGAAAGTGCAACTTTTATATTTATTTATAAAGGTGAGCATACTAATTTAGTGTCTAAGTTATAAATTGTCAATCTTCTAAGTGTATGCGATGTGAAATGTACCAAATTCTATAAATCAATCCTAGCTCGAAGAAGATAGATCCTACTTATACTTCCAATTATGGATACATTAGATAATCAAGGTCATGACCAATATGGATCCATTAGATCTAGCCAAGGGATGTCTTACCATAATAATATCAACAGGTAGGGTTCTAAACCTTTAGTCAAGGAAAACTACTTAATAACCCTAACTAGGTCTTATGTTTTCATATTCACTATACTAATAACAAGTAAAGCAAAATCTAATCTAGTTATCACCAAATCTTATGACATAATATGGGGTTAATAAACATAAAAGTAAACATGCATAATAAAATCCTAATTAATCTATGTATATGTATAACCTAAATGCATGGAGAGAGAAATATTATTCAAAAGCCATTACTTATACTACTTTTACCTAATAAAGAAAGGAGCAAAGTTATATATAGTTACCTAGAATACAAGCCCATTGAGTCTCAATATCTCCCCTAGCCAAAGGTGTGTTTCAAGAGATTGTTGTGGTTTTTAAGGACCATTAAGAAAATCAAAAGTATCCAAGACTTTTCCATAAGACTAGATTATTATCCAAGTAGAAATCCTAAGCTAAGACTCCTCAAGTAGAATGGTGCAAGGGGAAAAAGTAAAGAAGCACAAATGAATAATAAATCCTATCTACTCTCTAAGAATGACAAAATAGATGTGTTTATATAGGCAGATCTAACCCTGAACCCTTTCAAAAAAATTGGTCGACATGGTCGACCCAATCGACCTAATATCATAATTGACAAATAAATAACTAGGTCATAGACTAGGTAGGCCAAGAGCTATCCTAACCGTTAATAAGTTTTGTAAATAAGAATACAAGGTTGATATGGCTAACAAAGTCATGTAAACTACAAAAAATGAGTTTAGGTTATGGAAATGGATAATGAAGGTGGTAAAATTATAGAGGAGTGTGTAAAATGGGAGGCAAATATTAGGGGAATGGTTTTTATGAGACAAGTGTATAGATATCAAGTGGTAAAAGGGAAAACAATCCTATGAAGCACCAATGTTCTTCCCACCTCTTTCCTAGTGTACCTATTAGGGCTTACACTCAGAGTGATTAAGACTCAATGAGTTATTTCAAGATAGAAATCATAAGTAATTGATAAAGATTGAAAATATTAAATGTATATATATGCCCAACTAAAATCCCATCACGTGTCAATTAGGTGCAATAGGGAATGGTTCTTTGAGATAGAACATGTAAATTTTATATGGATTTATAAAGGCAAGTATACTAATCTAGTGTCTATGGTATAAATTGTTAATATTCTAAGTGTATGTGATATGAAATGTAACAAATTTATAAATGAATCCTAGCTTGAAGAAGATAGATCCTACTTATACTTCCAATTGTGGATACATTAGATAATCAAGGTCATGACCAATATGGATCCACTAGATCTAGCCAAGGGATCTTTTACCATAATAATATCACCAAGTAGGGTTCTAAACCTCTAGTTAAGGAAAACTACTTAATAACCCTAACAAGGTCCTATGTTTTCATATTCACTATACTAATAACAAGTAAAGCAAAATCTAATCTAGTTCTCACCAAATCTTATGACATAATATGGGGTTAATAAACATAAAAGTAAACATGCATAAAAAAATCCTAATTAATTTATGTATAGGTAAAACCTTAATGCATGGTTAGAGAAATATTATTCAAAATCCATTACTTATACTACTTTTACTTACTAAAGAGAGGAGCAAAGTTAGATATACTTACCTCGAATTCAAGCCCACTGAGACTCAATATCTCCCTTGGCCAAAGGTATTTTATAATAGGTTGTTGTGGTTTCTAAGGACCATTAAGAAAGGCCAAAGCATCCAAGACTTTTCCACAAGACTAGATTCTTATCTAAGTAGAAATCTTAAGCTAAGACTCCTTAAGTAGAATGGTGGAAGGGAAAAATGTAAAGAAGCACAAATGAATAATAACTCATGTCTACTCTCTAATAATGAAAAAATGGATGTGTTTATATCAACAGATCTAACCCTAAACCCTTGAAAAACAATTGGTCGACATGGTTGACCCAATAGACCTAGTATCATAATTGATAACAAAATAACTAAGTCACAGACTAGGTAGGCCAGGAGCTGACCGAAACCCTAATAAGTTTTGTAAATAAGAATACAAGGTCGATGTGGCTAACATAGTCATATAAACTACCAAAAATGGGTTTAGATTAGGGAAATGGCTAATGAAGGTGGTAAAAGTCTAGAGGAGTGTGTAAAATGGGATGCAAATATTAGTAAAATGGTTTTCAGGAGACAAGTGTATAGATATCAAGTGGTAAAAGGGAAAACAATCCTATGAAGAACCAATAGTCTTCCCACCTCTTTCCTAGTGTAACTATTAGGGCTTACACTCAGAGTGATTGAGACTCAATGAGTTATTTCAAGATATAAATCATGAGTAATTGATAAAGATTGAAAATATTACATGTATACATATGCCCCACTCAAATCCCATCACGTGTCAATTAGGTGCAATAAGAAATGGTTCTTTGAGAAAGAACATGTAACTTTTATATGGATTTCTAAAGGTGAGCATACTAATTTAGTTTCTAAGGTGGAAATTGTTAATCCTCTAAGTTTATGCGATGTGAGATGTAACAAATTCTATAAATCAATCTTAGCTTAAAGAAGATATATCCTACTTATACTTCCAATTGTGGATACATTAGATAATCAAGGTCATGACCAATATGGATCCACTAGATCTAGCCAAGAGATATCTTACCATAACAATATCACCAGGTAGGGTTCTAAACCTCTAGTCAAGAAAAACTACATAATAACCCTAACTAGGTCTCAAGTTTTCATATTCACTATACTAATAATAAGTAAATCAAAATCTAATCTAGTTCTCACCAAATCTTATGACATGATATGTGGTTAATAAACATAAAAGTAAACATGCATAATAAAATCCTAATTAATCTATGTATAAGTAAAACCTTAATGCATGGAGAGAGAAATATTATTCAAGAGCCATTACTTATACTACTTTTACCTACTAAAGAGATGAGAAAATTTAGATATACTTACCTGGAATACAAGCCCATTGAGACTCAATATCCCCCTTGGCCAAAGGCATTTTTCAAGAGGTTGTTGTGGTTTTTAAGGAGTATTAAGAAAGGCCTAAGCATCCAAGACTTTTCCACAAGACTAGATTCTTATCTAAGTAGAAATCATAAGCTAAGACTCCTCAAGTAAAATGGTGCAAGGGAAAAATGTAAAGAAGCACAAATGAATAATAACTACTATCTACTCTCTAATAATGACAAAATGGATGTGTTTATATAGGCAAATCTAACCCTAAACCCTTGAAAAAAATTTGGTCGACGTGGTCAACCCAATCGACCTAGTATCATAATTGGCAAAAAAATAACTAGGTCATAGACTAGGTAGGCCAAGAGCTGACCTAACTCGTAATAAGTTTTGTAAATAAGAATACAAGGTAGATGTGGCTTACATAGTCATGTAAAATACCAAAAATGGGTTTAGGTTATGGAAATGGTTAATGAAGGTGGTAAAAGTCTAGAAGAGTGTGTAAAATGGGAGGTAAATATTAGGAGAATGGTTTTTACAAGACAAGTGTATAGATATCAAGTGGTAAATGGGAAAGCAATTCTATGAAGTACCAATGGTCTTCGCACCTCTTTCCTAGTGTACCTATTAGGCCTTACACTCAAGGTGATTGAGACTCAATGAGTTATTTCAAGATATAAATCATAAGTAATTAATAAAGTTTGAAAATATTATATGTATATATATGCCCCATTCAAATCCCATCACGTGTCAATTAGGTGCAATAGGGAATGGTTCTTTGAGAAAGAACATGTAACTTTTATATGGATTTTTAAAGGTGAGCAAAATGATTTAGTGTCTAAGGTAGAAATTGTTAATCTTCTAAGTGTATGTGATGTGAAATGTAACAAATTCTATAAATCAATCCTAGCTCGAAGAAGATAGATCCTACTTATACTTCCAATTATGTATACATTAGATATTCAAGGTCATGACCAATATGGATCCACTAGATCTAGCCAAGGGATCTCTTACCATAATAATATCACCAGGTAGGGTTTTAAACCCCTAGTCAAGGAAAACTACTTAATATCCCTAACTAGGTCCTATGTTTTCATGTTCACTATACTAATAACAAGTAAACCAAAATCTAATCTAGTTCTCACCAAATCTTATGACATAATATGGGGTTAATAACCATAAAATTCAACATGCATAAGAAAATAATAAATTAATCTATGTATAGGTAAAACCTTAATGCATAGAGAGAGAAATATTATTCAAAAGCTATTACTTATATTACTTTTACCTACTAAAGATAGAAGCAAAGTTAGATATACTTACCTAGAATACAAGCCCATTGAGACTCAATATCTCCCTTGGCCAAAGGTGTTTTATAAGAGTTTGTTGTGGTTTTTATGGACCATTAAGAAAGTCTAAAACATTCAAGACTTTTCCACGAGACTAGATTCTTATCCAAGTAGAAATCCTAAGCTAAGACTCCTCAAGTAGAATGGTGCAAGGGAAAAATGTAAAGAAGCAAAAATGAATAATAACTCCTATCTACTCTCTAAGAATGAAAAAATGGATGTTTTTATATAGGCATATCTAACCCTAAACCCTTAGAAAAAATTTGTTCGACATGGTTGACCCAATCAACCTAGTATCATAATTGATAAAAAACTAACTAGGTCACAAACTAGGTAGGCCAAGAGCTGACCTAACCCCTAATAAGGTTTGTAAATAAGAATACAAGGTCGATGTGGCTAGCATAGTCATGTAAAATACCAAAAATGGGTTTAGGTTAGGGAAATGGCTAATGAAGGTGGTAAAATTCTAGAGGAGTGTGTAAAATGGGAGGCAATTATTAGGGGAACGGTTTTTAGGATGCAAGTGTATAGATATCAAGTGATAAAAGGGAAAGCAATCATATGAAGCACCAATGGTCTTCCAACCTCTTTCCTAGTGTACCTATTAGGGCTTACACTCATAGTGATTGAGACTCAATGAGTTATTTCAAGATAAAAATCATAAGTAATTGATAAAGATTGAAAATATTATATGTATACATATGTCCCACTCAAATCCCATCACATGTCAATTAGGTGCAATAGGGAATGGTTATTTGAGAAAGAACATGTAACTTTTATAAGGATTTATAAAGTTGAGCATACTGATTTAGTGTCTAAGGTAGAAATTATTAATCTTCTAAGTGTATGCGATGTGAAATGTAACAAATTATATAAATTAATCCTAGCTCGAAGAAGATAGATCTTACTTATACTTCCAATTGTGGATACATTAGATAATCAATGTCATGACCTATATGGATCCACTAGCTCTAGCCAGGGAATCTCTTACCATAATAATATCACCAGGTAGGGTTTTAAACCTCTAGTCAAGAAAAATTACTTAATAACCCTAACTAGATCTTATGTTTTCATATTCAATATACTAATAACAAGTAAACCAAATCTAATCTAGTTCTCAACAAATCTTATGACATATATGGGATTAATAAACATAAAAGTAAAACTACATAAGAAAATACTAATTAATCTATGTATAGGTAAAACTTTAATGCATAGAGAGAGAAATAGTATTCAAAAGCCATTACTTATACTACTTTTACCTACTAAAGAGAGGAGCAAAGTTAGATATACTTACCTGGAATACAAGCCCATTGAGACTCAATATCTCCCTTGGCCAATGGTGTTTTGCAAGAGGTTGTTGTGGTTTATAAGGACCATTAAGAAATGCCAAAGCATCCAAGACTTCTTCACAAGACTAGATTCTTATCTAAGTAGATATCTTAAGCTAAGACTTCTTAAGTAGAATGGTGCAAGGGAAAAATGTAAAGAAGCACAAATGAATAATAACTCATATCTACTCTCTAAGAATGAAAAAATGGATGTGTTTATATCGATATATCTAACCCTAAACCCTTGAAAAAAATTTGGTCGACATGGTCGACCCAATAGACCTAATATCATAATTGATAAAAAAAACAACTAGGTCACATACTATGTTGACCAGGAGCTGACCTAACCCCTAATATGTTTTGTAAATAAGAATACAAGGTTGATGTGGCTAACATAGTCATGTAAACTACCAAAAATGGGTTTAGGTTGGAGAAATGGCTAATGAAGGTGGTAAAATATTAGAGGAGTGTTTAAATGGGAGGAAAATATTAATAGAATGGCTTTTAGGAGACAAGTGTATAGATATCAAGTGGTAAAAGGGAAATAAATCCTATGAAGCACCAATGGTCTTCCCACCTCTTTCCTAGTGTACCTATTAGGGATTAGATTCATAGTGATTGAGAATAAATGAGTTATTTCAAGATATAAATCATAAGTAATTGATAAAGATTGAAAATATTATATGTATACATATGCCCCACTCAAATCCCATCATGTGTTAATTAGGTGCAATAGGGAATGGTTCTTTGAGAAAGAACATGTAAGTTTTATATGGATTTCTAAAGGTGAGAATACTAATTTAGTGTCAAAGGTGGAAGTTGTTAATCTTTTAAGTGTATGCGATGTGAGATGTAACAAATTCTATAAATCAATCCTAGCTTAAAGAAGATATATACTACTTATACTTCCAATTCTGGATACATTAAATAATCAAGGTCATGACCCATATGGATCCACTAGATCTAGACAAGGGATATCTTACCATAATAATATCACCAGGTAGGGTTCTAAACCTCTAGTCAAGGAAAATTACTTAATAACCCTAACTAGGTCATATGTTATCATATTCACTATACTAATAAAAAGTAAAGCAAAATCTAATCTAGTTCTCACCAAATATTATGACATAATATGGGGTTAGTAAACATAAAAGTAAACATGCATAATAAAATCCTAATTAATTTATGTATAGGTAAAACCTTAATGTATGGAGAGAGAAATATTATTCAAGAGCCATTACTTATACTACTTTTACCTACTAAAGAGGAGAGCAAAGTTAGATATACTTACCTGCAATACAAGCCCATTGAAACTCAATATCTCCCTTGGCCAAAGGTGTTTTTCAAGAGGTTTTTGTGGTTTTTAAGTACCATTAAGAAAGGCCAAAGCATCCAAGACTTTTCCACAAGACTAGATTTTTATCCAAGTGGAAATCCTAAGCTAAGAATCCTCAAGTAGAATGGTGCAAGGGAAAAATGTAAAGAAGCACAAATGAATAATAACTACTGTCTACTCTCTAAAAATGAAAAAATGGATGTGTTTATATAGGCAGATCTAACCCTAAACCCTTGAAAAAAATTTGGTCGACATGGTCGACCCAATCGACCTAGTATCATAATTGATAAAAAAATAACTAGGTCACAAACAAGGTAGGCCAAGAGCTGACCTAACCCCTAATAAGGTTTGTAAATAAGAATACAAGGTTAATGTGGCTAGCATAGTCATGTAAAATACCAAAAATGGGTTTAGGTTAGGGAAATGGCTAATGAAGGTGGTAAAAGTCTAGAGGAGTGTGTAAAATGGGAGGCAAATATTAGGGGAATGGTTTTTAGGAGGCAAGTGTATAGATATCAAGTGGTAAAAGGGAAAGCAATCCTATGAAGCACCAATGGTCTTCCCACCTCTTTCCTAGTGTACCTATTAGGGCTTACACTCAGATTGATTGAGACTCAATGAGTTATTTCAAGATAAAAATGATAATTACTTGATAAAGATTGAAAATATTATATGTATACATATGCCCCACTCAAATCCCATCACATGTCAATTAGGTGCAATAAGGAATGGTTATTTGAGAAAGAACATGTAACTTTTATATGGATTTATAAATTTGAGCATACTGATTTAGTGTCTAAGGTATAAATTATTAATCTTCTAAGTGTATGCGATGTGAAATGTAATAAATTCTATAAATCAATCCTAGCTCAAAGAAGATAGATCCTACTTATAATTCCAATTGTGGATACATTATATAATCAAGATCATGACCTATATGGATCCACCAGATATAGCCAAGGGATCTCTTACCATAATAATATCACTAGGTAGGGTTCTAAACCTCTAGTCAAAGAAAATTACTTAATAACCCTAACTAAGTCTTATGTTTTCATATTCAATATACTAATAACAAGTAAACCAAAATCTAATCTAGTTCTCACCAAATCTTATGACATAATATGGGGTTAATAAACATAAAAGGAAAACTGCATAAGAAAATCCTAATTAATCTATGTATAGGTAAAACCTTAATGCATGCAGAGAGAAATAGTATTCAAAAGCCATTACTTATACTACTTTTACCTACTAAAGAGAGGAGCAAAGTTAGATATACTTACCTCAAATTCAAGCCCATTGAGACTCAATATATCCCTTGGCCAAAGGTGTTTTACAAGAGGTTGTTGTGGTTTTTAAGGACCATTAAGAAAGGCCAAAGCATCCAAGACTTTTTCACAAAACTAGATTCTTATCTAAGTATAAATCTTAAGATAAGACTCCTTAAGTAGAATGGTGCAAGGGAAAAATGTAAAGAAGCACAAATGAATAATAACTCCTGTCTACTCTCTGAGAATGAAAAAATGGATGTGTTTATATTGACAGATCTAACCCTAAACCCTTGAGAAAAATTTGGTTGACATGGTCAACCCAATAGACCTAGTATCATAATTGATAAAAAATAACTAGGTCACAGACTAGGTAGGCCAGGAGCTGACCTAACCCCTAATAAGTTTTGTAAATAAGAATAAAAGGTTGATGTGGCTAAAATAGTCATGTAAACTACCAAAAATGGGTTTAGGTTGGAGAAATGGCTAATGAAGGTGGTAAAATTTTAGATGAGCATTTAAATGGGATGCACATATTAGTAGAATGGTTTTTAGGAGACAAGTGTATAGATATCAAGTGGTAAAAGGGAAAGCAATCCTATGAAGCACCAATGGTCTTCCCACCTCTTTCCTAGTGTACCTATTAGGGCTTACACTCATAGTGATTGAGACTCAATGAGTTATTTCAAGATATAAATCATAAGTAATTGATAAATATTGAAAATATTATATGTATACATATGCCCCACTCAAATCCCATCACGTGTCAATTAGGTGCAATAGGGAATGTTTTTTTGAGAAAGAACATGTAATTTTTATATGGATTTCTAAAGGTGAGAATACTAATTTAGTGTCTAAGGTGGAAATTGTTAATCTTCTAACTGTATGTGATGTGAGATGTAACAAATTCTATAAATCAATCCTAGCTTAAAGAAGAAATATCCTACTTATACTTCTAATTGTGGATACATTAAATAATCAAGGTCATGACCAATATGGATCCACTAGATCTAGCCAAGGGATATCTTATTATAATAATATCACCAGGTAGGGTTATAAACCTCTAGTCAAGGAAAACTACTTAATAACCCTAATTAGGTCCTATGTTTTCATATTCATTATACTAATAATAAGTAAAACAAAATCTAATCTAGTTCTCACCAAATCTTATGACATAATATGGGGTTAATAAACATAAAAGTAGACATGCATAACAAAATCCAAACTAATCTATGTATAGGTAAACCTTAATGTATGGAGAGAAATATTATTCAAGAGCCATTACTTATACTACTTTTACCTACTAAAGAGAGGAGCAAAGTTATATATACTTACCTGAAATACAAGCCAATTGAGACTCAATATCTCCCTTAGCCAAAAGTGTTTTTCAAGAGGTTGTTGTGGTTTTTAAGGACCATTAAGAAAGGCCAAAGCATCCAATACTTTTCCACAAGACTAGGTTCTTATCCAAATAAAAATCATAAGCTAAGACTCTTCAAGTAGAATGGTGCAAGGGAAAAATGTAAAGAAGCACAAATGAATAATAACTATTGTCTACTCTCTAATAATGACAAAATGGATGTGTTTATATAGGTAAATCTAACCCTAAACCCTTGAAAAAAATTTGGCCGACATGGTCGACCCAATCGACCTAGTATCATAATTGATAAAAAATAACTAGGTCACAAACTAAGTAGGCCAAGAGCTGACCTAACCCCTAATAAGGTTTGTAAATAAGAATACAAGGTTGATGTGGCTAGCATAGTCATGTAAAATACCAAAAATGGATTTAGGTTAGGGAAATGGGTAATGAAGGTGGTAAAAGTATAGAGGAGTGTGTAAAATGGGAGGCAAATATTAGGGGAATGGTTTTTAGGAGGCAAGTGTATAGATATCAAGTGGTAAAAGGGAAAGAAATCCTATGAAGCACTAATGGTCTTCCCACCTCTTTCCTAGTGTATCTATTAGGGCTTTAACTCAGAGTGATTGAGACTCAATGAGTTATTTCAAGATAAAAATCATAAGTAATTGATAAAGATTGAAAATATTATATGTATACATATGCCCCACTCAAATCCCATCACATGTCAATTAGGTGCAATAGGGAATGGTTATTTGAGAAAGAACATGTAACTTTTATATAGATTTATAAAGTTGAGCATAATGATTTAGTGTCTAAGGTATAAATTATTAATCTTCTAAGTGTATGCGATGTGAAATGTAACAAATTCTATAAATCAATCCTAGCTCGAAGAAGATAGATCCTACTTATACTTCCAATTGTGGATACATTAGATAATCAATGTCATGACCTATATGGATCCACTACATCTAGCCAAGGGATGTCTTACCATAATAATATCACCAAGTAGGGTTATAAACCTCTAGTCAAGGAAAATTACTTAATAACCCTAACTAGGTCTTATGTTTTCATATTCAATATACTAATAACAAGTAAACCAAAATATAATCTAGTTATCACCAAATATTATGACATAATATGGGGTTAATAAACATAAAAGTAAACATGCATAAGATAATCCTAATTAATGTATGTATAGGTAAAATCTTAATGCATGGAGAGAGAAATATTATTCAAAAGCCATTACTTATACTACTTTTTTCTACTAAAGAGATGAGCAAAGTTAGATATACTTACCTGGAATACAAGCCCATTGAGACTCAATATCTCCCTTGGCCAAAGGTGTTTTATAAGAGATTGTTGTGGTTTTTAAGAACCATTAAGAAAGGCCAAAGCATTTAAGAATTTTCCACAAGACTAAATTCTTATCCAAGTAGAAATCCTAAGCTAAGATTCTTCAAGTAGAATGGGGCAACGAAAAAATGTAAAGAAGCACAAATGAATAATAACTCCTATCTACTCTCTAAGAATGACAAAATGGATGTGTTTATATAGGCAGATCTAACCCTAAACCCTTGCCAATTTTTTGGTTGACATGTTCGACCAAATCAACCTAGTATCATAATTGACAAAAAATTAAATAGGTCACATACTAGGTAGGCTAGGAGCTGACCTAACCCCTAATAAGTTTTGTAAATAAGAATACAAGTTCAATGTGGATAACATAGTCATTTAAACTACCAGAAATGGGATAAGGTTAGGGAAATGGATAATGAAGGTGGTAAAAGTCTAGAGGAGTGTGTAAAATGGGAGGCAAATATTAGGGGAATGGTTTTTAGGAGACAAGTGTATAGATATCAAGTGGTAAAAGGGAAATCAATCCTATGAATCACCGATGGTCTTCCCACCTCTTTTCTAGTGTACCTATTAGGGCTTACACTTAGAGTGATTGAGACTCAATGAGTTATTTCAAGATAAAAATCATAAGTAATTTATAAAGATTGAAAATATTATATGTATACATATGCCCCACTCAAATCCCATCACATGTCAATTAGGTGCAATAGGGAATGGTTATTTGAGAAAGAGCATGTAACACACAATGTTGAGGCTAAAAAATGTTACATTATTTTAAATTAAAAATAATTGAAAACTAAATGACTGAAATGGAAATAACTATAAAGTAAATGTGATGTGTATATTGAATTATATTTATTTTTGGATGGTTGTCTATTATGTTTGTATTTTTTATTATGGAGGGTGTAGAGACTGCTTTTGAAAAACCTAAGAATATTGAAATAAATAGCAAAAATAAATAAATATAGGAAATCCAAGATAACTAGTGCTATGTAGATGAGATGTACTTGGAAATTTGGCAAGATGGGGTGACAAGTGCTATGTTAGACCAAATGACCAATTTAGAATTTAGAGTAAATTTGGTAACTAAAAATCTAGGCATACTAAAAACCTAAAAAGCCAAACAAGTAAACCTTAAGTAAGAAAGGTAAACTCACCAAGTCAAACCAAGGACACATCAAAAAATGGTAATCAAACATCAATGTGAAATTAGTAACAATCCTTAGAAAAATATGGGCACACAAAAAATGGTAAAATAACATTGATGAGTGAGAAGTAACAAACCTTACTCAATCATGAATAAAACATGGTAAATAAAAGGGAAAAAAAACCTTGGTGAGTGAGAAGTAACAAGTCAACCTCAGTTAATAATGGAAAAAGTACATGAAAGTAGAAATGGACTCAAGTTTCCATAGAAAGGGTGGTACAATTATGACAAATGGTTAAAATAAATAAAGGCACGTTTATAAATGTACATCCATGGTGTAAAGAAAGTAATCTATAGTTTTTTAAACATGTTATTTTACTCTAAAGATAGATAAAAATGAAACAAAGTAGTGCTAGCATGTTTTTAAGATGTGAAGAAGAGGGAAGTATAGAATAAGGGAAACCGGATTTAGAATCACACATGCCTGTTAAGGGGAGAAATGACATGGGTGGAGGGAAGAATGAAGTAAAAACTAAGGTAGAGGAAATCTTTATCGAAGTCAAGACACTTAAATTAGGTTTGTGAAAAAAAGAGGGCTTTCAAACTTAAGGACTCTGAAGAAATTATCCTAGCCACACAAGTCTTAGGTCAACAAATTAAGTATATAGATCATCCCATAAAGGCTATATGTATAAAAATTAAAATGGACCTACCATCCCACAACGTGTTCCCCATTCCTCAAGACCCCTTACAAAGTCATTGGTCTACTATGAAGATTGGGTACTTGTGTGAGAAAGTAGGTAGCACCATAGAGTTTATTGAATTATCTTATTCCAATCTACTAGCCTACCACACCCCAATGGACCTTAGCTCTAGTGTGAGGCCAACTGTGGAGTTTGATATTCAATTGGAGATAGGAGATGTGCTTGAAATAACATCTTTTGATGTGATTTTAGCTTTTGAGATTTTTATGTTTCCTTTTTTATATCATTTCCTTTTATTTTAAATGATTTGGATTTTAACTTTATTGATGGTTTTTCTATTCCTCCTACATAAGGATTCAGAAGACCAAACGTGAGTGCTAAATATGAATTTAATTTGAATAGTTGGGACATGACTGCTAAGAGAGAGAACTCAAAGAGCATGGTGTCTAAGAGTCTCATAAATCTACGTGAAATAAAAGTGATATCTTTACTTCAACATTATTTTATCCAATGTGGAGTGAAAGGAAAAGAAATCAAGAGGAATGAAACATGAAATAATTTAAATTACTTCAAATCATAAAAAATGTGAAAAAGGATAGAAAAAGGATACAATGATAACAAAGTGTGATTTTGTATCATAAGAATGAGGGAAATATAGTAAGACATGCTAACATATATTGTTATGAAAATTTCATGTATCAAAAGAAGCAAAAGGTAAAGCTTGAGAAAAAAGGATCAATAATTCATAACCATTGCAAAACACATTGTTGAAAAAGAATGACAAGATGGTGATTTTATGAGGAAGGCCAAGTCTTATCCATGGTCTTACATTGCAAATCATAAAATAAAAACACAAGGGGGTGAATAAAGCATTGGGAGAAATATTTTAAGAATAAGTGATTAATTATGAAATAACATGCAACATGAAATTCATTCCTCAAAATCACAACAATAGAGACATATGAAAGAAAATTTAGATCTAAGAAAATACACACATAAAACTGACATAACGTGGTTCACCCATTGTGGGATATGTCCACCAAGAAGCTCTCTATAATATTATAATCAATATTATAAGACAACTCTCAACAAGAAACTTCTCATAGGGATAACTTTCTCCAACCTAAATTCACACCAGAATTTTTGAGATGCTAAGCTACACCTCAAACCCGATCATACTGATTGAAGAGAGAATACAATGCTAAAAAATGAGATGAAAAACACAATGCTTAATGTGTTTCCCCTCACCCCTATTTATACTTTCCAAAATCACTTGAAAAATGCACCATACCATGGAGATAACCATATCCCCACCAAATAAGGGAGGTTACAACCACTTGAGATAAACATAATCCCCCGATTCTCTCAACACCTTATCCACTTTTCCATAAAATGTGCCAAAAATGTGAGAAGTGATTATCATACTCAAAAAAACACCCCACCATTTTTGAAATTAAAAATTACATGTTAAAATTAACCCATTAATTTTATTTTTACCTTAGGAGTGTTGAAATGAGCTCTACATTCAACAAAATAAATAAATAAATGAGATAAGAAAAAGATGGTATTTTTGAGGAAGGCCAGGTCCTATCCATGGTATTACACTATAACTCACAAATGAGAAATCTAAGGGGTGTCCAAAAATAATTGGAATATGAGAAAACAAAGAATATAAAATTAAATCATGAGTAAAATCGGGTCCTATCCACAATTTTACAATGCAACTTATGAGAAAAAGGGAAACCAAAAGACCAAAAGGAAGGACTAAGGTTTGTGAAAAGAGAGAACTACTATAGAGGGTGAGATCCATGCAAGTGTCCTATAAAAAGTGTGAGATATATATCATATATAAATAATGAAAAGAAGGGAAGGATTAGGCAAAATACTTCTTGAAGAATTGTGCATTGGTGGGTTCTTTGAAAATATGGCCTTCATTGGTTTGAAGTCAATAGGTACTTGGACCAATAATATATTTGACTAAAAAGGCCCCCCACCATTTAGGGCATATTTACCTTCTTTTTAATAGGTTTAGTCTAATTTAAGGGCAAGATCACCAACAATAAACATGTGAACTTTAACTTGTTTGTTCTGTTGTTTGGTAATATGGGCCTTATATTGGTGATTGTGTTACAAAGAAAAAAGATGATATTTTTCAAGAATATCGAGAGTATGAAGGAGATATTCATATAATTATTCATTCGGTTTGATACTATGAAGAGATATATAGAGAGAGGGAAGCTCAAATTATAATGAAATGATTGATTCAAAACCATAGACTAGAAAATATGATGTTGCCCCGGTGGCAATGTGGATGCTAGTGCGATAGGTCCAAAGAGTAGGATGGAATGAAGGTGTCAATTTGTGTGGGTTTCAAAAATTATATTTTAGATAATTTTGTTTGTGGCCTCTACTTAGCCATTACATTGTGGATGATAGGGTGTGGAGAATTTGTGATTGAATTTAAATTTATCACAAAGTTATTTGACATCTTTATTTTTGAAATTACCACCATTGTCTGAAATGATAGTTGAGGGACACCAAAATGGTAAATGATTTGATTAAGGATGAATTTGGAGATGGTATTACCTATGATGTTAACAAGGGTCATAGACTCAACTCATATGTAAAATATTCCATGGCTATGATTATATAGACATGCCCATCTTGGGATCGAGGTAATTTGCCTATGACATATAATCCTCACATGGAGAATGGCCAATGATATTTTATGGTTTGAAGCTTGATTAAAGGTGAATGAATTGAATCATCATAAAGTTGGTAAGGAGTACACTTTTTATCAAATTTGATGGCATATGTTTCAAGAATGGGCCAAAAGTATCCCATACATATGCATTTGTGGGCTATAACATGTTCATTATAGTGGCCACCACAAATGCCCCCATGTGCTTGTTCAAGAAGAGGAAGAACCTCATCTTGCATAACAAAGTGGAGAAAGGTAACTTTATCATTGTGATAGTATAGGATTTTATGTCAAAATACATACTTAAAATCTTATTTATGAATGTGAGTCTTTTTATAGGAATCTAGGTTGGGAGGATAAGTTTGGTGTTCTAAGAATTAAATGATATCTTTATACCATGAGCTTTGTCAAATGGTGATGGCCTCAATGTGGTAGATTAGCCAATCATGTGGTTGAGTAGAAGACAAATATTTTATTATTTGGATAAGAAAAGTGGGATCAATAAGAACTTGGTGTAAATGAAAAAGAGATGTTGAAGAAGTAAGGGAATTAATAATAAAATTTTAATCTCGAGGGATAGGCTCCATGGTGAAAGAAATGAAATCTTTGATGAGATCAATTACTATTTGATGATAAGAAATGAGATTCTTGATTTTAAATTGGTAATCATCATTTAATTGGTGAAAAATGAGTTGATAATCACCTAAAGCATGTAGGTATTGGATATCTAAATCAAGGGCAGCTCTCATGCCTAAGATTAAAGCTTAGTACTTTGCCATGTTGTTAGTGACATAAAATGTTAAGAAAAAATTTAAAGGGATCATTTTTCAAGAGGGATCATAAGAATAAAACCTGACCTAACTCTTTGAAGGCATTTAGCACCATCAAAGTGAAGAGCCCAAGTATCCTCGTGTAATCAACATTAATTTTAGGAAGTTATTCAATGACTAATTTTAGTTTAGTAGTATCAAGGAGGATAGTGGTTTCATCAAGATTACTTACTTCAAGATCAGAAGTGAAGTTATGAAAGTAATCTTTAAGGCATGTGTCTTTGTTGAGACCTTTAATATGGAAATTATTATTGTTTGGAAGACTATCTTGAAGGTGGTCGATATCAGGTAAAAGAGCTGTGGCAAGTTGATCAATGATAGTTTTTCCTTTGACAAATTTTTGAGTAATAATTCAAGGATCCAATTCCATGAGAAGGACCATCCATTTACCAATTATATCTTGAGAAAGAAAGGATTTAGAGAAGAAATGACAAAGGGGGTCAGAATGGATGATAACATAAGTAGTATGATAAAGCATATAATGTCAATTTTTTAGCTACAAAATATATGGTAAGGAAATCAAGTTTAAATTTTGTGTAACATTTTTCATAATCAACAAGGCCTCAGCTAATATAGTAGATGGCATATTCTCTTTCAGTCTCATCATGTTGGGTGAGCATTGTCCCAATTGATATGAGTGTGGAATAAGTGTATAAGATCAAGGGTTGATATTTTTAAGGGAGATGAAGAGTAGGTGGGTGAAGCAATGATTCTTTCATATTATCAAATGCTTTTTGATAGGGATCTATCCATTCTAAAACATTAAATATATTAAGAAGATAATTGATAGAGTGTATATAATAAGACATTTTGAGGAGGAATATCTATTTTCTCCAAGTTTATTGAGATAAGTACAAATATCTGGAATGGATTAAGGGATGGGCATGGTTATGATAGAATTAATTTTGGCAGGGTCAACATCAATGCCATGGAGAGAAACTAAGAATCCTATATATTTTATAGATGTGATACTAAAGACACATTTGTAAATATTTAGTCTAAATTTATATTTAAGAAAGTGGTCAAAGATGATGGAAAGATAATAAAGATGAGTCTTGTGACATTTAGACTTATCAAAGAGGTCATCCACATAGGTTTCTACAATTTTGTGAATAAGATCATGAAAAATATGGGTCATTACTCATTAATATGTAGCTCTATAATTTTTTATTCTGAAGGTCATTTTAACATAGCAATAAGTTCCACATTCTATGGTGAAGGTTTTCTTATGTTGGTCTTCAGGGGTAATGTGAATTTGGTTATATCCCAAAAAACCATCCATGAGAGACAAGATTTCATAACCAACTATGGAATCGATAATGGAATCTATTGAAGGTAGAGGGAAATTATCTTTGAGACAAGAAAGATTAAGATTATGGAAACCAATATAAATATGAATGATCATGCTGACCTATTTTTTAATAGGGACTATGTTAGAAACCCATTTAGAATAGTCCACTAGTTTGATAAATTTAGCATCAAGGAGTTTGATAATTTATTTATGGCATAAGGTGGAAAGTTTGGATAGAAATTTCCATTGATTTTAGTGTATAGGTTTGAAATCAAGATAAGTGATGATATTTTGCACCATAATGTTAGGGTTAATACTAGGCATGTCCTCATAGGACCAAATGAAGATCTCATGATATTTATCAAAAAATAAGCTCAAATTATCATGTTCAATGGGTGTGAGTTTATGAGAAACTATAATATGTCAAGGGTAGGATGGAGTACCATATTCAATATGAGTAGTTTCTTTGATAAGCATAACATTTCCATCTTGTAAATGATATGGTGCATTTGGTAATAAAGAAATTGGATTAACTTTATGGTCAATAATAGAGATGAAGTTGTTGAAACAAGGGGATTTGTTTTAGAAATTATTGAGTTTGTGATGTTGCTGAGGAAGTTGAGTTTCTAAAAAATGAAGTAATTCAAGAATAACATCATCACTAGGGAAATTGGGAAGAGGAAAATAATAATCAACTTCTACTTTGAGATCAATAATTTGATTACCATGGTGATCATATTCAGAATGTATCTGACAGACATCTGTGGCCTTGGACTATAATGTAATATCGAGAGTAAGAGGAGGATATTGATCAAATGAGATTGGTGTGTCATCAATTTATTTGATGGGGAAAAACATAGATGTAATGATGGGATTTTTAGGTGGTAATTAATATGCAATAATTTTTGGAGGTTTAGAAGGTAGGATTTGTTGTACCATCTAAAGAATATCAAGAAGTGGAGTTATTAGCATGAGGTACATGACCTTTGGGAGTTTATTCAAAATATGTGGAAATAGTGTGAACATCTCAATTGAAAGCATGTATTTGAGCTAAAGTTTTTTGATAATATTGTACATCCAAGTTTCGATATTGAGTTTGGGCCATGATGTAATTATCATCATAGGTTGGATAAATGGTATTTATTTTATAGTCGTGGGGAGTTTCAGAAGGTGAAATTTTGAGGTTACTAAACTTTTATGGAGACATGATTAGAGGATATTGGAATAATTTGGCCATTCCAAAATCATTTCATGTGAAGGCATCTTCTGAGTAATAATATTCTTGAGCATTTCATGGAGGGGGAAAATTGGTGATGTCATTAATGAGAGGAATAGTTTGATGATGAGGTAAAAAAAGAGGAAGCCAATCTGAAATTTAAAGAGGTAGCTTATTAGTGTTTCAAGTATGTTGCAAATCATTATGTTCATCATCATCTAAATCATCAAGAGTGACTTGTAAGTCTAGATTGATGTTGATAAATTTAGGTAAGGGACCACTATTGATGTAGGAATAGTAGGAATGCAATATTAAGAATTTGGATTGGGAAGTTGAATACTCCAAGGGTTGGAATCAACCTCATGCTTATACCATTATGCAGGAATTTGATGCATTGACTATAAGAAGAGGTGATATCCCTCATTTTATGATTCCAAGGGTAATCGAGGAATATGCTATAAGATAGGCTTAAATCAAGGACCATAAGTTTAGTTTGAATGATCTTGGGTCTAATTATTAGAGGAATCTAAATATAACCAAGTGATTTTTTATTAGTTTTATCAAATCCACAATAGGTAATCTAGGTTTGCTTGAGATGATCCTTATTATATACAAGTTGGATAAACCATAAATATGTTACATTAACACCATACCCTTCATAAAATAGAAATTTATGAATAAAGGTATTATTAATGTCTAGTTTAATGAATAGTGGTGGATCATTAGTTCAGAAAAGGATTTCATCACTAATCATATCCTCTTCAAGAAATTCAATAGATAGTTTGGAAGGACACACAGATTCAATGGTATGTACATTGGTAGGTTGATGCTCAATAGAGGGTGGTTCTTCATCTACAAAGGATGGTTCTTCAAAAAAATGTAATTATTTCACAAGGAACTTACAATGATAAGGGGAACTATGAACTAACTCCATAAGTGGAATATTGAAAATCATGGATTTAAGATCTTTGAGAAAGTTCTAATGGGTTTTCAAAGAAGAAATGATACGAGGTTTAGAAGGTAAGGTAGAGTTTGAAGGAAATGATTTTTTTTTGGTTTAATATGAAGGAGGTGGTTTCTCATGGGATTACAAAGATAAATGAGTGGTCATAGTATCTTTGAGAAGTTATTCCTCCAAAGACAGTTTCTTAGGTTTTGTGATAGGATCTTTGTGAGTTAGCTTGTGACGATAATTGACCTTAAAGTATTAACATATTGAGAATTATTGTAATGTTGGTCATAGTTGGCTCACAAACATCCTTGGTATTTTGCTTATGATTAGATATGGAATTTTTTTTTGGTTATTAGAAGATGAAGCTTTGGGAGCTTTCCATTTTTGAGAAGTGGTGTTGTACTCTTGAAGATGAAGTTAAATCATGGCTTCATGATTAAAGGAATCACCAAGCATATAGAGATTGAAAGTTTAGTAATCCCTTAGATTAATGAGAATGGCCAATTTTGGTGTGGAACCAAAAAAATTGATCAGGGTCATACCATTTAGGAAGATTATTAGGATAAGTAAAGGATTTAGAGGGTGGTAATAATTTTTTCATTTGATGCATAATTAGTGGTATGTGAGAAGATGGGGGATTGTCAACTTTAGAAACTCCTAGTTTGGTTTGAGGAGTATTGTTGGTGAAGTCATTGGTATAATTTTGAAAAAACACTTTAAGAAATTTGGTATTGGGTTCAAATTACTTTATGAGGAAGTCTTGATTTTTGTCTTGGTCAAGAGATTCATTAAGAAATTGAGGAGGAAATGTTCAGACCTTATATTGAAACAAAGGAGTTAAAGTAGTTATAAAGAGTTTAAATAAATTATCATCAGTCTAGTTATGGTCAGCCTTATACGTCAAAGATTTACATTATTTGATAAAATCATAAGATGATTCAGTGGGAGATTTCTTAGCATTGATAAAATGGCTAAGGAAATTTTTGGGAAGGTCATTATATTGAAACTCTTTAATTAAAAGATTGACTAAATCCTCAAGTTTCCAAATGTAATGTTGGGGAATTTATTTGTACCATTCCAATACATCACCAATGAAGGTTTTAACTAGAAGTTTAATTGTGGTGAAAGTATTATTTTTGATTCACTCTTTATAAAGATTGCCAAATACTTTGAGAAAGGATGTTGGATTATTAGTCCCGTCATACCTGATCGTCAGGGATATATTACCAATATCAATGGACATTATGAAAGGATATAAAGGCTCATTTTGGATATTTTGAAGCATTTTGTAATTCATAATAAGTTGAGAAATAACATTTCCTGAGGCAAATATAAGATGTGGAGGAATAAAAGTTGGATTGGTTTGAGGATTGAGAACCAGAGGTTAATTAGCCAAATTGATCAAATGAAATTTTAATTGCATGATTTGAGAAGTGTGAGAAGTTTGTATTATGTTCATTTGTTGTATGACTTGTGTGAAATTTTGAGTCATATCGATTGGCAGGTTGATGTTTTATTGGAGATCTAATTGAATTAGTATTAGGGGGAGGGTTATTGGAAGATGGGTTACCAGTGGAATTGTTTGATAGAATTATATCAATGGCTCCCACATTATGTTGAAAATATTGAAGATGAGAATTGTCTTGATAGGTAAAGAAAGGGTCAGATCCACTTACTTCATCTTAGGGTGTGATTTGAACCATGTTACAATCCACAGACAAAGGAGAAGAAGAGGTGCTCCAAGAGTGAGGGTTCTCTTGAGAGGTAAAGAGAGGGAGAAAAAAATACCCCATATAGTGTCTAAATGGATTTAAGTTATCCAAGAAGATTCTAATAGGGGGCTTCATGATGTTTAGAGAAAATGAACATAATGTTAAGGAAATAAAAAGAGAAAACTAAGTCTTCTAGATAGGAGAACTAGGGCAACAATAAAAGTAAAGAGTCGACCAAGTCAACTGAGTACTATTGAATATAAGGTAGAAGAGTATAGAGTCAACTAGGTCAACTAATTACTTTAAACATGGAAGAAGACAACTTTATAAAAGACTATGTTGAATAGAATGACAATGTGCTAAAAATTTGGAAAGATTTTGTAATGTAATTTGAAGAAAGAAATGGAAGTAAACACATAAATAATTGGATCGATGAGAATGATCCAATTGACATATAACACAAAACATTACACCAACACTAGCCAATGCAAGTTTTTGCAATACAACACACATAATGATCATAGAGTAAGTAATCAATTGAAAAGTAAATGATAACTGAGTGGTCATCCTAAGTGTTGTTAGATTATTATAGAATGCTATTTTAAGTGTGATAAAGAATTTGGCTAAAAATAGGGAACTAGAAAGAAATCTATGGATGGTTTCAGGATGTTTAAGCTGAAAGGGATCTATGTTGGTAATGGTACTAGATTGGTATTGGGTCCTACCCCCTCACTTCAAAACCTCAAAATGATAAGGGTATTCAGTGCTTTGTCAGTATATACCATTAACCAAGTATTTAAATTTGGCAAGCAAACTAATTTGGCTTACCCCTTGGTGGTAAAATCCAAGTAGGTAGGCCTTTGGAAGACAAATTTTAAATGCATTTTGAGTATGTGTGATTTGGTAGTGTGTGAAAAAAGAGAAAAATAATGCAATTAAATGGTATTTTATAAACAACCTAACTAGACTATGTGAGCTACTCTAAACTATAAACAATTGAAAATGAAAGTGTGAATTAATTACTAGCATATATTTGTTAATTCCCAAATTAAGAATGGTATAGATTCAGTTCAGACAACACTATATGCAAAGATTATAGAACAAAGTTGACTGGGTTTTTACTATTCTATAAAATTAAGAGTCCTTAAGGACTATGTTGAATAGGTCAACTTAGTATTTTAGACAAATAACATTTTACAGAATTAAATCAACCAAGTTGACTTAATTTATTGTATGATTATAATTTTGAAGACTATAAACTTGTAAAAAATATAACTGTAATGGAGTATTGAATTGAAAGAGAGAAATAAAGGAACCTTGGTGGGTTAGAATATGTTGAAGATTGAAAAATTTATATTGAATTACCTTGAATACTATTTGCAAATTTTGACAACTGTGTCAATTGGGTTGACCTAGTTCTATGAAACCCTGTTTGCTAAATCTTATTAAGATGACTAAGTCGACTTGGTCAACTTAGTTTGTTATCAAGATGCTGTCTATAAGACTAAGTCAACCTATATAACATAGTTTTTCATCTAGGATTGAATAAGAGTACTGTATCGACCTGCTCAATCAAATAACCTATATCTAATAAAGACCTACACAAAAATAATAGGGTCATTTTGATGCAACTATGTGTTAAACCTATGCACAAAATTTAGAACTATACCATCCTAGTTGACCTAATATCATAAATATACAAAAATAATAAAATGATATAAATAAAAATCATGAAAGAAAACCTGAAAGGTTTATATTTATGTTAGGTTCACAAAAATGTATGTAATATGAAATGTAACAGATTCTACAAATCAATCCTAGCTTAGAGAAGATGGATCCTACTTACACTTTTGATTGGGGATACATTAGATAATCAAGGTCAAACCAATATGGATCCACAAGACCTATCTAATGGATCTCTTATGAAAATAATATCACTAGGGAGGGTTGTTAAATCTCTAGTCAAACAAAACTATGCAATAACCCTAACTAGGTCCTATGTTTTCATATTCACTACACTAATAAAAAGTAAAGCAAAATCTAATATAGCGCTCACCAAAGCTTGTTGTACAATATGGGGTTAATAAACATAAAAGTAAATATACACAAGAGAATCCTAATTAAGATATGTATAGGTAAAAACCAAATGTATGGAGAGAGAAATATTATTCAAAAGCCATTACTTATGCTACTTCTATCTACTAAAGAGATGAGCAAAGTTAGAGATACTTACTTGGAAGATAAACTTGTCAAGTCTCAATCTCTCCCTTGGCCAAATGTGTTTCACAAGAGGTTATTATAGTTTGTAAGGATCACTAAGAAAGGCTAAATCATCCAAGACTTCTCCACAAGACTATATTCTTATCCAATTAGAAACCCTAAGCTAGGACTCCTCAAGTAGAATGGTGGAAGAGTAGATTGTAAAGAAAAATAAATGAATAATAACTCCTAAATACTATATAAGAATGGAAAAATAGATGTGTTTATATAGGTGGATCTAACCCTAAACCCTTCCAAATTTTTAATTGACAAGGTTGACCCAATCGACTTAGTGTTGTAATTGACAAAAACTAACTATGTCATAAACTAGGTTGGCCAGAGGTTGACCTAAACCCTAAATAATTTGTCAATAAAAATACAAGGTTGATGTGGTTGACATAATCATGAAAACTAACAAAAAGGGGTTTAGTTTAGGGAAAGGGAGAATGAAAGTGGTAAAATATTAGAGGAGTGTGTAAAATAGGAGGTAAAGCTTAGGGGAATAGTTTTTAGGAGACAAGTGTGTAGAAAGTAAGTGGCAAAAGGGATAAAAGTCATATGAAGCACCAATGGTCTACCCACCCCTTTCCTAGTGTACCCCTTAGGGAATTTACTCAGAGAGATTGAAGCTTGATGGGTTCTTGCAAGATATAAATCATCACTAATTGATAAATATTGAATATATTATCTGTATACACGAAGTACTTCTAGTGCAACTCAAGTGATCTTCTCAAAGAAATAGAGGTAGATGTGCATGCCCTCCTTCTAGTCCTAGATAAATTAATATTAATGTGGATTTTATGCACACAAGTGAACCTCATGAGTTAGCCTCTAATACCTCAAAATCTATGAATGAAGATTCAATCCAAGGCATGAGTTGTGGGGTATTGAGTATTTATAAGAAACATGTTGGTGGAATAATGACATGTGAAGTAGATTGTTTACCATGGATGGATAAGCTATGAATGAATATAAATATAGCTGAGATGGATGGATAGATGATAAATGTAACCTCAAGTGGGTCTAACCAAAATAAACTCAAAAATAGGGAAAGGTAAGGCAAAAAATAAGGCTTATGGGTCAAGTAAAATTTAACCTTTTTAAACTAGCATTTAAACTAAATGTTCAATAAGTAATAAGAAACCAATGTTTATTACGAGCTGCTAAAAACACACCAAGAATAAAGCATAGTTATAAGTCCAAGTAAATAATAAATACAGTAAACTTAAGAATACATAATCAAATGCTATTGCATTTGTAAGACTATGTCAACACATCTACTACAGGATTATGATTAACATATAAAAGGTATTCAAATTAGTAATAGAATATTAAGAGTAATTGTATTTAAAATATAACTCATGCACAACTGGAAAACTAATATACTATAATGCTAACATATATTACACAATACACATGTTTGGATAAGAACCAAGATTTTCACATCAAGATCAATTGTATAACTTTCCTTATAATTTCTTATTAATCTTCATACCAAAAATTATCCTCATTTTGGGATTAGGAAGATATAAATACATAGGATTGTGGAAGGGGAAGGCCTCATCCTCTAAGTAAAGTCTAAAATTACATATTTATAAATAACATTGTATGTCAATCATCATGTAATGTAGGCATGTATAAAAATAGAATGAAGTGCCAATTCTTATGCAAAGCATGCATATATATTGATGTCTATCTTGAATACAATTCTATGACACACACACACACACACACACACACACACACACAAATTTAAGAACCAATGTTTCAATTTTGAATAAACATGCAAATACAAACGTATTTTTAGAGGGTTGATAATATTGCATTGGTAGAAGAAGAAAATTATTTAGTAATAGTTATGGGAACTAAAGTAGATGGAAATACTATTGTAACTTGAGTTACAAATGGAAAAGTCATTGTCACTTAAAACATGTCAAAAGTTTCCACCAATGTAGTTGTCACAGTAAAAAAAGGAAGTGGCACATATGTAGGCCATGTCTATGTTTGCACTAGGTGTGTATTTTGGAGCATGAGTACCCTGAGGTGGTACAAGTATTGGCCCTATTTCTAAATTTGATTGCTTTTCTACTTCTATTTGTAAATATAATGCATGGATTTTGTATAAGCTAATATCAGTAGTCTCAAAATAAATCAAATTCCTCTTGAAAAATTGTGGGAGCTTGTCCATAAACTTATTATGGGTTCCTAATGTAAATTTGACATCAAAATGAATCATCTTTATTCTTATAATTTTATCTCCAAAAAAAAAATCAAGTTGCATAATCTCATTATATGTCCTATAAACCCTACCTTCAATCTTAGTTCAAAATATATCAACTAATCATAAAGGAGATTCTCAAACATGGGGTTGAGAACCAATTTCCAAAGAGGAGTGCTTATTTGGGCAACTCTCATATCTATTAAAATTCTCTTTCTTGATTTTCCCAGAGTTCACATCTCTTTGTGTCTAGAGTTTGCATCTCTTTGTGCCATTACAACAAGCTATCTCTCTTTGAAATAGTGTAATTTTAATGGTAATATGCCTTATTTATGGTAGCTTGTATTACGAAGCATAGCTTAACATCAATATCCTTCATTATATTGAATAAATGAATTATGTATCCCCACTTAGGTTGGGATGTGGTCTTAGCAGACCTTATTATATGAATGGTGTCATATAGCTTTTGATCTTACCCTTTTAAGTTAATCTATAATATCTTTAGGATCCTAAATGGTGATCCTTTATGGTGGCATCTGAATATGTATATCATATCCTTTGAACATTTCTTTTATCACTCCTCTAGCAACATCCATAAAACTACAAGGATCCTTTTTGCATCTATCCAGGTTTGAGGGATTCAATTTAATTATCTTTGTCAAAGATAATATCTATTATCTCTTCCAAAACTCAACCTATTATCCTTCTAAACCATAGTATTTAATTTAACCTTCCTCAAGGTATTGGTTTATCTATCAAAATGAAATTTGACTGAGGGTTGCCTGGCAATTACTAAGTCTTGCCTTCCTACTTATTGTTGTTGTAGTTGCTAAATCCATGAAAGAATATTAAATGCAAATTCTTGATATAATTTTTCATCTATTTCTATAGAGTAAGCATGGATATGGAGGAATATGTCCCTAATTTAGGTAAAGGAGGTATAACTTTCCTCATTCTAGTGATCTACTTTTGGGTTGGTGTATCGATGATGTATTTAGTCTTCCTAGATCTTTTAATTACTAAAGCTATAAGAGAGTCTATTTTTGTATCTTGGCTAATGGGAATTGTGTAGAAAACCTAGGAGGGGTGGCTTGTGTATCAAAAATGGATGTGGAAACCACATTTTCAAAAATTACTCCCATTAATGTTGTGGGAGACTGAAGACTGGTTCCACTAAAGAATGAATAGGTTGTTGGGGTGCCAAGTAGATTTTACAGGTAATCAGTGAGTGATATATATGCAACATAAATAGTTATAATAGTATAAACATGGTCCATAATAGTAAAATGGGATATATTAGGAAAAATTGGCACTATAACTACCTGATCCTTATTTATTTGACACAAATAATGTAAAGAATTAACATAAAATTTCATACCAATTGTAGTAACAACACTTGAAGAATTCATCAAATAATGAGTTGTTGGTGGAATTGAAAACTAAGAGGGGATATTCAAGTGGAATTGAAAAATAATGGTTGTTGTAAATTGTCACCATTGTAGCCTGAGGTGGAGAGCATGGGGTTTTAGTTTATGATGATTTGTGTATTGGGATTTATAATTTTGACTCTGCATCACCTTCTACATGCATTTATTCATCTAATAGGAAGTTTGTGGACATAGAACTAGAATCTCCTTGGTTAACCTCATTAGATTATCCTAATATTTAAGTCCACCTAGACTGAGTACTTCCTTTAGCCATTAATTCATCTTCTTCATTTGATTTAGTCGTTTCATTGAATGAATCTTTTTCCTTGATGTCTATCATGGACATACTTTATTCTTCCATTCCCCATCTTTTTTCTTCTTATTCAATGTCATAAATTTACATAAGGTCTTATCTTAGTCTACCCTTTCTCATCTCCTCCCTTTCCTTGGGAACTTTTTTTACTTTCTTTCTACTTCCACCTTTTGAGGTGAAATAGGAAGCGTCCTAGGCTTTCTATTGTAGATAATTATGGGTTTAAAAATAATAGGGGTTGGCCTTCTAGAATGTGGGATGAGAAATGAAAGGTATATAGTGGTGGAAGATGGTAATGAAATGGGATGAGTAGTGACCACTAAATTAATCATGATAGGTGATAGTGGCTGCCAAATATATTGGGAAATTACTATTAGTGGTGTTGCTATCACAATATGTGGTAACTTAGGAGGACAAAGAGTGAAAAAATGAGACAATAAAATAGGAATACTTAATTAATGATCTATATTTATTGGAGGTAGTGGAGACATAGAGAATACTCCATCTATTATAATAGAAATTATAGGTCACTCCTTAGTAGCTATGTGTTGAGGAGAAGAAAACAAAACCTATGTATGTAAGGGGCTTAGAGTAGACTCAACTCTTTCTTCAATATCTGGTTCCCTAGATGGGATAAATTTCTCTTCTATGTATTATTATGTGTGAGGAGGAGGTCCATGAAGATGTTTAGATATCCACTATTATTTTTCAATTCATTTTTCATATTCCTCAATAATTGTGGGATCATATTGGATCCTCTACACTACAATTATATACATGTTTAATCTATGCATCCTAATAAAGACTTTAGTGTCATCCTTTGCATTTGTGAAGACACTATCATGAATATAGGATTTGTGAACATGGTTGACTTTTAATTAATTATCATATCTCTTGATTTGCCCCCTGATATTCTTCTTGGGGTCCCAATTCCTAAAAGGTACCTAGTTTAATCCATAATACATCTTTAATATTCTAATAGACTAGAATTATTCCCACCTTATATATTGCATTAATCCAAAGCTAAGAGGGGTTGGGTGGATGGATGCCTACTTAGTCAGTCATAAACCAACATCTACACTATCAGTTAATTGATCAATAGTTTCCACTTAGCTAATTTATTAGGCACAAGTTAGGGTAAGTACAAAGGGTGTGCTTTAGTACCTTCTATCCTGATTATAGTTCATTCAAGATAAAACCAATAGTCTCCCATATTTAGAATAGTTTTCTTTATAGGGTCTGATAGCCTAGGCATTTTATTCTTGTATATGGCCTAGTATACCATAGGATAAAAATGCTTTATTAGCCTTTTCATTTTATAAATATGTACACATGAAAAACATTAAATTTATCAAAAAATTTGTTCTTTGGGTATTATGTAGATGGTTTCTAGGGATCTTAATATTTTGAGTGCATACTTGTAGTCTCAACATGTACCACATAAGACATCATATATAATTTATTATCCATTAAGATTTCTAGATTTGTGATTCAAAAAATCAAATTAGAGAAAATAATCTCTCCCAAGGATATGATTTTTTTGGATGTAAGGATAATATCCAATAATGGGACCCATATCTCGTTGACATAAGTGATGATTGAGAAACCATATATTCTATTTAATAGGGCCATGTGAATTCATACCCCTAGTTTAAAGCCAAATATGGAGATAACATAAGTAAGGACTTGAATTTTAAAGCTACTTGGGTTGCCAACCCATCATTTCATCTTGTTGTGGGTGAGGAGTCATGAATCGACCATGTCTTGCTTATAGTTCATTTCTAGTAGAGAGAGTCTGTAGTATCTCTTAAAAGTATTTCCACTTATATATGTTGTTGGGTTCTTTCTGAGCCTAAAGTTTAATATTTTCTTAGATATTTTTCCATTCACAAATAAATCAAATAATAGGTTAATGTAGGGCATTACCTCTAATTTGACTACTATGTTATGGAGGCCAACCACTTTTATTACCAACATGTCATCCTTGTACCTCCATGTGAAAACTAAAATCTAGTCTTCAGCTTTGTATAGATCAAATACATTGACCTCATCCTAAATAATAGGGTAATGTTTTAAATCATAGTTAAAACCATTGAATCAAATGATGTATCAGTGTATTTTGTTTATCCTGCAATTGATTATGTAGAAAGAGATGAAGTGCAAGATGAAGAATCCATTAAAACTGTGATATGAAAATATATATGCTATGAAAAGTCTATAAACTCTTGGTCAAAATAGAGCTAGATAAATTTGTATTTTGTAAAAGAGATTTGAATTCACAATGTGAACTTGATAGCTAGAAGGAAATGTGATTGGACTAGATATAGAAATTCAAATTATACTATTTTGGATGTTCTGGACTTGAGAATTGAATGTATTAATTTTCTAATTCATCTAAATTAATGGAAACAATGGATTTCACTCCTTTCCATGTTTATTCTTTCCATTTAAATTTAATAAAACATTTTTTTATGGTTTTTATTACCATGTGACTTACTTTATTTGTCCCTAGATGATTAGTCACCATAAAGTGACATATATCTATTTTTTTTGTGCTTTTTGCACTTGGCCTTCATGTCTTGTGATCTATTTATGTGGTTAAGAGACACATCTTTGTGTATCATTACTCTAATTGTAAATGAAATATTGTTTTGTAATTTATTCCTTTTCACTGTGGGTTAGCTAGATGATAACATGTGGATGAATTTCACTATTATGCTTACCCAAGATATTCCATACATAGAACTATAATGACATCACCTCCAAGTTAGTAAGATGATGAAATATGGATGGATATTTCTACTCTACTTTTCTACTATAATATGTACATGGAACTCTATCGAGGTCTCCTCCAAGTTAGAGGTATAATGACATGTGGATGACTCTCGATGATCAACTTTCTGAGGATAGTCTTGTAAGCACATAATTTAGCACATGATAATTTGTATAGTTGAATCCATGAGGTATATCCAAGGCTATTGATGTAATGGATGGGTTTTGGGTTTGGTTTATTGGTGGGAAAAATATAATTTGGGATAATTTGTGGTAATGGGTTCTCATGGTGTAACCAAAATACATTAGTAGCATCTTGGTGCTCTTTGAGGGTGTTAAGCTATGTGGAGATAGAGTTTTAAGGCCCTTTCGTTTCTGATGTCATAAGAATGTGGAGTTATTGGTCAATTATAAACTAAGAGAAATGAGGGATATTGGGATAAATGAGTTGTGGAATCATATCTACTCTATTGGGTTGACTCTATGCAACCAATACCATCCATGAAGTGTGAATAATATAAGATGATGCTAGACCCAAGGGGAAGAAAATAGGATGGATGAGTGACTAAGCTCAGATGATGTTATACTAATGTCTCTTATTTTTTTGGGCAAAAATTATAGGTAGATCATGGATGCATTATTGATATTCTAAGGTGGATAAAGACTATATGATGAGTTGGGGAATTAGAGTTGATCAAAAGACCTCACGACTCAACTCAGTGTTGATATTAGACTATGTAATAATGGTAGAACCAGGTGATCTAAATATAGGTAATAGATCATGCCTAAAAAGACTTGGTGTCTCAATAAGGGTCATATAAAATAGACTACGTGGAAGATAGGGAAAAGCGTATGAGTTTGTTCAGTTAATATCTTATAGAGTGTGCTTGCTAGTGTTGAAGCAAGGCTTGGTATGTTTTCCTTATGCAAATGGACAAGTATTATGTAGGGCATGGTTTGATTTTATAGATAATCAAGGATTTTGGTATATCTTGCATGAAATATCAAGGATTTTGTTATGGATTTCATGAAATAACAAGGCTTTTGACACTATTTTTGTTTTACTTTATTATTTTTGGGCTTTTCTAGGTTTTAACAAATAAATGCTTGCTTGCTGAAAATAAAGTGTTGAAAGTAAAGATTAGAAAAATTAAAAAAGGAAAGAATGTAGAATTATTTTTTATCCTTTTCAATGTTTGAGATGCATGTAGTGGAATAGAGAAGAAACCTATGCTATTATGAAAGATGCTTATTTTTCATAGATTTATCTATATGCAAACTAGATGAAATGTTTTTGTTTATTTTATTTGTTTTAGTGTGAAGTAAGATAAATGTGTCAATTAAATCTATGTGTGTAATCAGTATTATAATTGATATGGTATAAAATAGCATCAATAAAACACTTCATATGGATTTTATTGTGAACAAACTAAACTATATTTTCAACCTTTCTAATTTGCTAGAAAACAAACTTTTTTATAATGAAATAATAGGAAGAAATAAAAATATATAAGTTTTGATTTTCTATTTTAATAGAGAGGAAATAAAATTATTTAAAATAAGTAAGATTAAAAATCCACTAGATTTATACATTCACCTATAGTTGTCTATGTTTCAATGTATGCTTAGATGATTGCTAAAATGAATGAAATTTGATTAGAAAATGAAAAAAAAAAAGTTATCTGGATGGAAATGAATTGAAGAATTTATAATATCCTTTTTATTATAATGATTGATAATATGTATTTCTAACTTCAAAGGAAACTAATCTATTAAGTACAAGAACAAAATGAAACTAACCGTGTTTCTTGTATCAAAGATAAAATGAAATAAATGGATCTATTTCACTATCAAATTTGCTTCTTTCCTCATTTTTGGAAAACTAATCTAATCACAATCAAAAGCTATACTAAATTTAATTTAACTACTATGCCCCTAACCTATCACATGCATTTTAATAGGAATAGTTGACTTGTGGCTTACTTATCCCTCTTTGATGTTATATCACATTTCTCTATGCATTTATTTAGTTTTTAGGTCAACCTATGGACTAACTATGTCCTAGGTAGAATATATATAGGAGGTAGTGGATAGTTATTTACCATCATATTGTGAATTTTGCTCTTATTCAAGCATGTGGAGGGTGCCCTCTCTAAGTAGATTGTTTTTTATTCATTTATTATAATATATTTTAGTCATATTATGATTTATTATTCTTATTATATTTTATTTTTGAAGTAATTTTATTATAAGTGGTATCAAAGCAATGATTTGGGTAATATTGTGGGTGAAACCCTTGTTTTAGATATTTTCTTATATTTTTCAATCCACTACAAATTTTATGGCAATTATTTTACTAAATTTAGGTAATCAATCAAATACATCACAAAAAATAAATTAGCATTTGAAGGTTAGTTTTGTGTGAGTTATTTCAATTTTAGTTTTTTTCATAAACTCTCTCTATAGTACACAATTCAAGGATTTTTTTTGAGTTATTTACATTTTTATAAATATTATAAAAATATATCTTGGGTATGTTCTTTGTATTTTCTAATTTGAAACTGACATTAGTAAAAAAAAAATGGTAGGTTAAAGTTGGGTCAAAAGTGCCAATTAGGATTGACATTGTCAAGCTCTATTATGGTAGGATTGACAAATAGGGGCTGAGAAAAGGGTGTCAAAAATCCTCACAAGGAAGGTATGGAGTTATAAGGGGGAGCTACTAGATCCTTTGCACTAGGATTCTCTAAGATATATCATAAAGTGATTTAGCTTGACTACGGTGTGTAAGGCATTCAAAGTGATATACAGGGCATAAAATTTGATATGAATTTCATACAATCTAATTTAGAAAATATCATGATGGATTTACAAAATAATCATCCAATTCATCCATCTATCACTATTACAAAATCCCACTAGGGTGGATCTCCCAACCAACCTAATCTAAATCCATGCACCTTACCATAGAGGACCCTATTACCAAAGGTAGATATGCATAAATTTGATGTAAAGGATCTACTCAATTGGATAAACTAAATATATATATTTTTTATCTATACAAGATCCCATGTGGACAAAATATTACCATGGCATCTTGTATCCATGACCTAAATAATTCATTTAGTATCAATGGTTGTGTGCTCAAAAGAAAAAGATGACTCTCAGTGTCACCTGGTCAATTTTTACAGAGGAAATAAAATTACAATATAACAATAGTGTGATAGATAATTACTTTAACTAGTTATAAAAATTATGATAGACTATCTCATTCAAGGATTATATTCATCATTTTCAAAATGAATCTTTATGTCTGGAGACAATTTTTGATGAAAATATGAATGACCTATTTTTGGGTGGCCTTTAGGACCACATTAAACATAAGGTACACATGATTAATACACTTAAGGTTTCTGATTCTGTTATCATGATATGATAGGTTAAGGAAAACTTCATAGACAACAAGAAGCAACCATTCACTCACTTTAGAGATTGTAGCATATCGACACCATCATTTCCTCCACCTACCAAATTGACCCCTCTAAAAATTGAAGAGAAATGTGAAAAAGTATTATGTTTTGGTTGTGACAAAAAGTGGAGAAAAGGACATAGATGTGCTGAGAAGAAGCTATTATACATTGAGGGATCCAATGAATATGATGAAGAGGATGATGCCTCCAATGATGATGAGGAATAAATAGAGGAGGTGCTAGAAGATTCCCAACCTACAGTATCTTTTCATGCACTTTCATTTATTAACACTCCTTAAACACTTAAGGTGGTGGGTTTCTTTAAATTATTTGTTTCATTTACCCATCACCATAATTTTAGATCATAATTAAAGATGGTGGTATAATCAATTGTTTAGGAAATGCCATAGTATTAAGCTTGCTATGGGGGTAGTGCAATATAGATTTTCTTATGTTTTATATTACCATCAATGGTGCAGACATTATTTTGGGAGTGCAGTGGCTCAAAACCTTGGGTACGATTGAGATGAAATTTTATGAACTATTCACACACTTTCTTTCTAAAGGAAAGAAAATTAAACTATGTGAATTAAAGGAAAAATATCCACAATTAGTTAGTTCACATCTAATGATAAAGATGCAAAAAGGGGTTGCAAGATTTATAACATGATTATGTTCCATATAAGTTCAACCACCAAAGGCATATGCACATCTTGATCTACAAATGATTCTTAATGACCACCCATCTATTTTTGGGGACATGCCAAAAAGACTACCATCAAAATGAGAACATGATAATGAATTCAACTACTTCTAGGGATTTACCCTCCAAATATGAGACCATATAGATATCCATATGCATATAAGAGTGAAATAAAAAAATGGTCCATGAGATGTTGGAGACAGGGATCATCAAGCACAACCATAGTGTATATTCATCACCAATGGTCATGGTGCATAATAAAGATGACACATAGAGGATGTGACCAAATAATAGGGAATTCAACAAGTACACCATCAAAGATAAGTTTCTTATTCTAGTAATTGATAATTTACTTAATGAGTTTCATGGTGTTGTTTATTTCACAAAATTAAATCTTCATTCAAGGTAACGTCAAATTATAATTATGGATTAAGATGTTCTTAAAATTGATTTTAGAACTCATGAGATCTATTATGAATTTTTGGTAACACCCTTTGGTCTTACAAATGGACCATCTATTTTTTAAAGCTTGATGAATACTATATTTAGACATTTTTAAGGAATTTTATGTTGGTTTTCTTTGGTGACATATTGATTTATAGTAAGGCATGGGAAGCACACTTGGAAAATGTGAAACAAGTGTTGATAGTTTTGGAGTAGCATCAGCTTTATGTGAAGCCATATAAATGTGTTTTAGGATTACACAAGGTAGAGTACCTTGGTCACATTGTATCCCATGAAGGTGTCAAATTTGATCTTCAAAATATCAAACCTATGGTAGAATAGCCAATGCCCAAAACTCTCAAAAACCTTTGAAGGTTCCTAGGACTAATAAATTACTACCAAAGATTTTTGAAAGTTTATGAAAGCGTAACATCTCAGCTCACTACATTGCTAAATAAGGATGCCTTAAACTAGAATGATGAAGCCATTAAAACATTTGAGCAAATGAAAACATCTAAGTACACTACCCTAGATGATTGGGTAGATGAAGCCAAGATAGAGTGGGAACATAAAAATGATACACATGTTTTGATTCAGAATATCAAAAAAGGTTCTATATCCTCTAACAAATTTAAATGGAAATACAATGCCCTATGGTATAAGGATAGGTTATACTTATGAAAATATTTAGAGTTAAATCATAATATTCTTATAGAGTTGCATGCATCTCCAATTAGGGGACACTCTGAGTTATTTAAAACTTAACCCCAAATCAATTGATAAGTATTTTGGTAAGGACTCTAGGTAAATGTAAAACAATTTATGGTAGAATTTTTTATATTTCAATAGAACAAAGGTGAGAAAGTTAAGATCCTAGGTATGTTACAACCTTTAACAATTACTAATCAAAGGTGGGAGGAGGTTTTCATGGATTTCATCATAGGGTTTCCTTATTGTGGAGGTAAGAATGTTATCTTGATAATTCCCATTTTTGTGCCCTTGCACACCCATTTACAATAAAAACAGTAGTGGTTGTTTTTTTGGAGATAGTTCTAAAATTACATGGAACCCCAAAAACAATTATAAGTGATCATGATCTTATTTTCACTAGTAATTTTTGGGTTGAACTATTTTCCTATTTATGTACTCAGCTAGCTCATAGATCATCTTACAACCCCCAATCTAATAGACAAATAGAAGTGGTCAATTTTTTTTTGAGGGGTATCATTATTATTTTGTATCAAATATGCAAAAAATTTGGATTAAATGGCTACAAATTTTATAATGGTGGTATAACACATCTTTCTATGCCTCTTTTAAAATGTCCCCATTTATATCATTATATGGTTACATATGCCTTCCATTACTTCTTCCTTAAGGGTGAAAACCAAGGTTCAAGATGTGTAGGAGCACATTCAACATTAACAAGAGGTTTTGGCTAGTTTGAGAGATAATTTGGCATTTGCACAAAACATGATGAAGTAACAAATAGATCAACACTGTAATGAGTGACATTTTGACATGGATGACTGGGTCTTTGTACATTTTTAGTTCAAAAATAACTTTCCTTGATGTAACATAAAAATGAAAACAAACTTCCTCCTAAGTATTATGGCCCTTATTAGGTTTTGTACAAAATCAAAATTGTGTCTTACAATCTTGAGTTGCCTCATTCATCTTGCCTAGACCCAATATTTCATGTCTCCTTATTGAAGAAGGTCATTGGATAGAAAGTATTAGCCTAGATAGAGATACCATAAATAAATGATGAGTAATTTTGGAACCAGATAATATCTTACAAACACATAATAATAGGTTGAGAATCAAAGAGATTAAAAAATATCTAATCAAGTGGAAGAACTTGAGCATTGAGGATGCAACTTGGGAGGGTGAAGATTTTATACAACATCATCCATATTTGTTCAAAATTTAGGATAATGTTAGTTTAAAGGGGAATGACATGCTATACCCCTAACCCATCTCATGTATTGGGATAGGAATAGATGACTTGTGACTTACTAATCCCTCTTTGATGTTATATCACATTTATCTATACATTCATTCAATTTGTAGGTTGGCCCATAGAGTAATTATGGCCTAGGTAGACTATATATAGGAGGTAGTGGGAATTTTTTTATCATCATATAATGAATTATACTCTTATTGAAGCTTGTGCAGGTTTCCCCTTTCAATTGGTTTGTCTTTTATTCATATATTCTTCTACATTTCAGTCATGTTGTGATCTATTATTGTTATTCTACTTTATTGTTAAACTAATTTAATTACTCTAAAAAAGAATATAAATAATGGAAATCAAAATAACCCCAACATGATTATAGAATAAATAATCTAAATTTTATGTAATGTGTTGATGGAGAAATCCTTAACATGCTAGCTCCATATGCTCTTATGTAAATTTAGGAAACTCTTTAGGTTAAGGAAGCTCAAACTGTGGAAAAAGATTAAAAAAGGGAGAATAGACAATCCAAAAAATAATAGTATATAAGCTTAGTCTAGATAATGTCCTGTCTTTCAAGGTCTGAGTTGCTCTCACCAATGGCACTTGTTCAGTTGTAACTATGTAGTCAACTCTAAAATACTAGAGGCTGAATCTTTTAGCAATTGTAATAGAGCTATAGATGCAAAAGCTTCTCAATATCAACTTCTAATGGAAATTTTTTATTTGGAATTAGACCAAAATTGACCTTATTGTAGGAAGATAATGGATTTTGTATGGGGGAATTCAACTAAGTGTGATGGTGAGTTTATCTTGAGATAAACTGAAGAAGGCTAAAATCAGGATAGTGAGTGAGATGGGCATGATTAAAAGTGAAAAAAAGGTGATGAGAAAAATAAATGCAAAACTAGTTGTGAAAAACACATGAAATTTAAAGTTACAAGAGATATTTTTTAAAGTTTTTTCCACTATGATGGAACCACCTATTTATGTAGGAGTGGTTGTAGAGTTGTCACTTATATTGATAAAACTGCCTCTTTAAATTATGAAAACACTGCTATTTAAATTCATAACCACCCCTTTATAATTAAAACCACCTCTTAGATTTAAAAATCATTTTGGAGGTTGTGTGAACCAATATGTGGTTTCATAATATATGGGGTTTATTATGTTACTTGCGGTGGTGGTTTCATCACCTATGGCTAGTTTTTGAAATAAAGTGGAAATGTCTAGGAAGGTTAGAACCAAGGGGTAAAAATAAGAATATGGAATCATAGTGAAGGAATAGAGATAGATATTTCCTTGTGTATCATGAAACATGAATTCATTTCATTATCATAGGATTTGTAAAAAATGTCACACTATGTCAATTTTGGTTGCATACAAGTCCATACATGGAACTCTACTAATGTCACCTTTGAGTTAGTGGGATGATGATATGTGGTTAAATATCAGTGATTCACTTACTTGGTATAGTTATTACATGGAACTATGATGACATCACCTTTGGGTGAGTGGGATAGTGACACTTGGTGAGATACTAGTGACCTGCTTGCCCAACTAACTTATATTATTTACTTCAGCTGTGGGCTAGTAGAATAAAGTTGTATGGCAAGAGTAGGTGAACACTAAGAGTGTTCTTGGGAATGATTTAAGTGTATAATAACCTAATTTAGACAAATATAGGCAAATAACCAATTAAAAATAAACACATCAGCCTAGTTAGTCATTTAATCATAAATCAATTACAAATGAAACATGTTCATAGGTATTAATTTAAATAAAATTGAAGGAAAAAAGTAAATCACATAATATGGCTTATACAGGACTTCTATTTTCATATAAATTTGAAACATAATGCAATTTTTGAAATCACATTAAATTTATGATTTTCAAATTCCATTTCATAAACTTTCTAGTTTACAAGACCTTGAATTAGGCTATTCAATCAAATAGTGGGTCCCTATTTGAATTTTAAAAGTGTGTGTGTGTGTGTGTGTGTGTGTGTGTGTGTGTGTGTGTGTGTGTGTGTGTGTGTGTGTGTGTGTGTGTTTGGACACAACATACCTACTTTGGGTAGCCATGACGTTGGCACATGGATGACTCTCAGGGTTTTGGAGATCTCCAATAGACTACAGCTAGGGAAACATGGAATCAACAAGATGCCAACACATAGGCATGAAATTTGGCCAAGGACCAATGTGAAATAAGCCTAAGTACCATAATTTATCATACCCATATATGAAAATTGAGATGCACTATTACACCATTTCATTAGCTCTATTAATTAACTAAACCCAAAAATTCAACCTAGAGTAAGCATTTCAAATAAAATCAATGTCGATAAATAAAATAATCCTATACCATGCCTAAGATTTGAAATTTTATTTTGAAATGTAATATTAAACCCAAAATAACCTTAGGCTGCATGAATTGACTCAATATGGGAATTTTAAGGTCTATCTACACCATAAAATGAGGATTTTATAATAGCAGTGTGTCCCTATTTGAATTTTTAAAATGGGGTGTGTTGTGGCAAAACACAAGGCTACACTTATGTCACGGATTCTAGGCATCATTAGTAGAACCATTTCAAAACTCAAGGAAACTAATTGAAATGGAAAAATATCTTAAGACCAATTATAGCTTGCCTTGGAGGCAAGGAGAATAATAGTTAAGGGGGATGGTGTCACCTAGCCACCCACACCATCATCATGAGTTACTTTCACACCATCTATCTTCACCATATGAACCTCTTTCTTCACTCCACCTAGTCCTTGTCCTACCCCTCAAGACACTTCATCATATAAATGCATCACCTTTCTCTTGGTTGATTCCTCCACTCCTACATAAGTCCTAACATCTCTTACAAATCCACCTTGTTCTAATGCTACTTCCCTTGTTTTGCCTACTGGAGCTAAATTTTTTATATAAAATATTAAACTTGAAAATCTAAAATGACATGACCTATTAATTTTGGAAAACTCATAATTAATAATGAATTTTAATTATGATACATTATCCATGAAAAGTGTTACATGAAGAAGAGTGAAATAATACTATGAAATAATTATCTCAGAAGACGAGGAAAAACTCTTCACCCTAAAAAAATAAAATAAAAACAAAACTTGTTAAGAGAGATGAATATGCAAAGGACCCTAAATCAATTTTTATAGGCATAGGTGACATGAAAATTAAAATAATCTAAGGATTGAATCATAAAATTATGCAATTAAGACTCAAATGAAAACTATGGTCCATCAAAATGTAATGATTGATTTTGAAATGTATTTGGAATTTTTCTAAAACCTACTAGTTGATGTTTGTGAATACAAAATCAAAAGTGTTAATCTAATAAATAATGCCAACTTCTATTAATAAAAACTTAAAAAACAAACTTGCCACTCTTACTAAAGTAGTGAAATAGGGTTGGTATCTTTAGATAGAGGTGATCCCTCTAGTAAAACAAGGTTGGTGTCCTTATATAGAGGTGATGCCTCTAGTTGACATAAATTTTCTTCAAATTTTGGTTTTAGGCATGGAGACATATTTACAAGAATGGGATAATGATATGCATGGAGTACTATGGAATTTGACAAGGTTGTTGAAAAAAAGATTAAGAGGATAATATTCATGAAATTTTGATGCTGAAATAACAAATAGTTCCTTATGATCACTTTAATGCTCAACTTGTTACCATTATTTTTTTTTTGAATAAATAATAAGACAAGAAAATTAGGGGAATAGCAGTAAATTGATTGAGCTAGTCACTTACACAAAATAATAGGTCAGAAGAGAAATTGAAATTAAAGATGTCTTTCATGATCCTCTCATAAACCATAATGTATTGATAAGAAAACATAATATTCTATTTAGACCACCAATTATGGACTCAAATCAAGTGGATAATATTTTTTCAAATGTTTCCTTTTTCATAGAAGTCAATATCCAAGCGTAGATGTAACTATAGGTCCAAATAATTTGACATATACCTCTTTCATTAAAACATAATTCTCATATTAGTTATCTAGAGTTTTATTTATAACTCTACCAATGTAATTATAAGATAATTAGTATTACAATTTTATATGTAAAACTCTTTTTCCTTTCATGTAATATATTTTGTCATGGTGGTGCAAAAAAATATTTATACTTTGTAATTCATTTCCCAATGGCAGGAATGTTATTGAATATCAATGAAATATTTATAATTACAAAAACTAAAACTATGAGATTATTTTTTTCTATTTTTAAATTTTTTTGTATGTGTGATTAATTATTATTAAGTTTATTTTATCTATGAGATTCATGTATGTATTCAAATTTCTAAAGTTAAATTTATCTTATATCTATTCTCACTATTTTGTGTGCAGGGATCCCTTTTTAATTTCATTTTGTGATAAGTGTGAATGATATAAATTTATTATAGATCTTTATATGTTTATTTATTTGAAATAAAATTTATTTTCAGATGAATTTTTTTAGTCTATGTAATGTCTATTTTTCTTTGAGTGATTGTTAAAATAGGATGGACATTAGTATAACTACATGCTTGATTTCATTAAGTTTATTGAGAGGATTTTTTTTATCATTGACCAAATTTATTTTATAAACCAATTTTCCTTCCATTTCATTATTCTATAAAATTTAAATCACCTTATTATACTTCATAAGTTAATAAGTTCATCTTAGTTCTAAATAGAGTTAACTTTTCTTAGATAGAGTAATTTTTTTTTGAAAAATCCTTAGGTTAAATATACATACCTTTATGAAACCAATATTTAACCATGATTACATAGGAGAGTCACAATGTTCAACTTTTGACTTGTAGTCGGTAACCATCATTGCTAATGCCCTAGGGAGTTGTCATGTGAAACTATTGGAGTGGGTGTATAAATCCTATATGAACAAGTATAAACATTAGACCTATAATGAGGCATGCCATCAATCTTTTGGTAAAATTATCTAATTCATAATCACCATATGTTGGTCAAGGAGACTTATAAGGTCTAGTTCAAATTCTAGGCTGTTGTTACTCCCACCATTATATGTTCTTTAGAGATTAAGATTATATATAACGACACAAATACATTTTAAACACACAACCAAGTTCACCTAAAAAAATTAATCCTTATTAACATAAATTAATGGCATGGATAATAGCATCAACTATTATTTTACTCATAGATATCCATGATATGTTAATAAACCTTGAGAATTATCTTCCTCTATTCACTCTTATGAGAGGGAAAACAACTAAAGAACACATAAAATATTTCAAAGCTTCTCTGAGACTTCTAAATATAATCCAATAAGATGTGACATGTAGTATTTTATCATTTTACCTAAATTATACTGCATATGCTTAGTTTATAAAATTTCCTAATGATTCAATTATTAATTGAGTATAATTCAATGACACCTTTATAACTTAATTCTAATAAGATATTGACCTAATTTTTTTATTGGATATTTTTAATATCAATAAGGATCCTAATGAACCAATAATATTTTCCAATGTAAAACTAGAAAAGGATTATACCTATGTCACTTGACAATATACATAAGATGCTAAGTTTCCACTTGAGATGTATAAAATCTCTATGGATTATATGATCTATATTTTCTTGTGTATGACCCTAAATATTCACACTCTTATCGAGTCCTATGAATAATCCATCAAGGTGAAATAAAATATGAATCTTCAAGGGTACCATGAATTTTCTATTCCATAATTCAATCCTAATCTCTCAAATCTAAATCCAGTTCTAAGCACCAATCATAACATTCCTATATAAAATCCTACCTAGGTGTTTAATCAATTACTAGAGACGTGCTACTCCAAATAAAAATATAGTGTTCATAAATAGTCCAATTTATGATGTCAATCAACATAATTAAAATAAAAATCTAGTTGAATTACATAATAATACCAACTCAAATTCGTTAAAGGGATAACTTGATGTCGTCTAACACATGGTTTGAAAATTGAGCAGTGATTTCCTAAATCTCTAGAATTAGATTGGGAATACTGGAGGGGAAGGACCATATAAAAATTATACCTTTCAAAGGTTTGACAAGTTCTTCAATAAATCAAAAAATAAACCTTATCATTCACCAAACAAGCTATTTAAAATCAATATTTGTGACTTCACTCTACCTAATTAGTTTAGGGTACATAACATAACTCAACACAATGAATTATATTTCATACAACTATGAAACACCTTTAACATATTATAAAATGATATGGAAGGGTATGAGGTAGTCCATAATAAATATAATATTACATCACATTTAATACAAAATTAACAATTATGATGTTTGAGACATATGACTTCACTTAAAAAGAGGAGAATAAGCCTGAGTAAAACAATGAAAAAAATCATGATTTTTGGAAATATCATCTCACTACTTCCATTACACCAAAAAATTGTCCTACACCCATATATCTAATAGATGAAAAATAATCCACGGCTTCCAAAATAAAATGATCAACACCCTTAGATGGATATAAATATTACTACTAGTAAAAGTGGTTACAAAATAGTAGAAGACGTGAATAGTATTAAAGTAATCATCACTTTGCATGAATGATCCCAAATTAATTATCAAAATGATTTATCAATAAAATATTTAACTTTTAAACACACTTTAGGTAAATAAAAAATATCTCATATAAATTTAATAATTCACAAGAAAAAAACTAAAGTTTCTCCTATCTTGCTTACTGTGAGAATCTTTGGGAAAAACTTGTACATTATTGTATACTAGATTTAGGGGCCCTTATCCAATGTTATGTTTAAAATATTGGGTTTGAATTTATTTAAATATTAAAGGGTTGTGTTCCAACTAGATAAAACAATAATCCCATTCAACGACACCTTTATATAAAAATTTAGATAAGTTACTAACTCAAATGTGATGTATCTAATAAACCAATAAAATATCTTAACTTAATATTAAAAAATGTGTAAATTTTGTCACCCCAACATATATACTAGATGATGCATTTTCATAATAAATATACAAAAAATATGGATTATATGACCTCAATTTTATTAAACATAGACTTGAATAATAAGACTCTTGACAAATCCTACAAATAACCCATCAAGTTGGAAAACCATTTAAATTCCAAAGGGTACCATGATTTGTCTATTATAAATATCAATACTAATATCTCAACTTTGAATCCATTTTCAAATTCAAATTAAAACACTAATCTAGATGATCCTACCCATGTGTTTAATCAATTACCTTTGATATATTCTACTCCATAATTGAATATAGGGTTCCTTAATAGTATAGTTTCTACTACTAATAATTAAAATTCAAATCAAATAGTTATTCTAGTCAATAGTAATACCAACTTAAATCTTTAAAAGGGAAAACTTCATGCCCTCCAACACATGATTCAAAAAATTAGTGGTGATTTCCTAAATATCCATAAACATATTGGGAATATTAGAGGGTAATGACTAAATAAAAATTATAACTTATAGATTTTCAATAATCAATTCAATATATCAAACAATAAACCCAAGTCTTCATGAAACAAACTATTTAAAATCAATATTTTTGACTTAGCTTTGCCTTATTGGTTTAGTGTACTTAACAAAACTTATAATGGGGAATTAAAAATGGTCAACATTGAAATACTCTTCGTAGATAATGGTATTTATTATAAAGTATGAAAATAATAAGAGAAAATAGCATGTAACAATAGATAACACTCTTTCCAAAGCAACCTCCTCATAAGAATCTCAAATGATAAATTTGCAATGAGGATATTAAGAGGGAAATGAAGTGGGATAGAGATAGACTTGATGGAGATAATACAACTTAATTGTGTCCCTATATTTCTTAAACCAAGAAATAAATGTAAGTTTGTGAATGTTGATTGTAATATTATTCCAATGATTAGATTAAAGTTTTCAAATGATGATCTTATGCCCATGTGGAAGTTTTATTATGGGAAATTATGTCATTTAGACTAAATTAATAAAATTATTAGTTGATCTATTTTTAGGCAACTTCAATAGTTATTAATTGTCCTAAAACATCTCCAAAAATCGTACCTAATTTTATATTGAAAAAACATTTTATTCTAGGTAAATAATTTGTTAATAGGGGATGATCATTAATGATATAAATATGTTTCTTTTACATGGATATTAATGGGAGATTTCACAATATTAGGTCATCATCTCAAGAAATAAAATGCTAACTCAGGTGTTTTCACTTGTTTTATGATTCATTAATGTTATTAATCTTATATGATAAAATATTCACTACTTGTATATTGTGTGTTGCCCCTTGGTAGTATTTTTCATATCTTGTGTCCCCTTGAATGTGGCCCTTAGCCTTGTATGAATGACATATTTAAGTCCCTTGATTATATCCATTTATATTTTTTGATTTGGCATTAATTTTACCTTGTTTGTAACATCTTTATGTCCTTTGATTGTGGCCCTTGGCCTTATGCATGACATTTCATGAATATGACTAGATTAGTCAAAGATTATCTATTAAGATTTTTGATCTTGTTTAGATTGAGTTTAAGGTTCCATGATCTATGCCAGGTACCTCACCATGATTTAATATGTATGATTAGTAATCTATTTGGATTTTAATCTCTATGAGTGTGAAGGGAAATTAGATGAAACACTTTTAATATTTATAGTATATTATACATATGTGGATCCCATGGAAGGAATAAAATAATGAAAACTATAAAGTTGGTAGAAAAAATAAAGAGTGAAAGATGGAATGATGGATACTTCATCATAGAATTTCAAAATAATAGCCTAGCCTTTTTAAAACATGCTAGTTAGATTACACATGAAGAGGGTATTTTTTTTATTCCACAAGATTTGTATCCTCCCTCTTCACCCCATACCTTAACTTAACTTCATTTTAATGATCTTTTGATTCCACTACCACATTGAATTAGCCTCACACTACTAATTGACACCTAATTCAAATTTATTTATTGTTTATAGATGTCACAATTATTCAATGAAATAGATTCAGTGTTAATAAATGTTTTAAAAATGTTATTATATCATCATCATTAATAGATTGCACTATTTTATAATTCACCATGCTTAATATATTTTGTTTTAATCTAATATTTTTATTTTAAGTAGGATCAGATGGAAAGAAGGTGGGGTCAAATTGTACAGCTTCTAATTTAGAACCCAGACAAGGATTTTTTTTGTATGTAGTGACATAATGTGGGAAAATTTGGCTAATTTGGTGGTGAACCAATTTTAGTTGACAATTTTGTCCCAACTTCCATAGGTGTAGTTACTATTTTAAATTCATGCATTTGAAATTTTTTTAACAAATATTTGGCATATTAGTTTTGGGATAAAGAATTAGTATAACAAATTTTCCAAAATTATACACCTAGACAATATTAAATTTAGCCTAGATCAGTGATTTAAAATATAGAAAAATGATAGATTTTACTCTATGAATAAAAATAGAATTGATTTTGGTGATCGAATGATAACCAATATAGAGAACTAAAACCATTATGCCATCACCAACCATTTTAACAAAGATATTAGATACTCAATCACTTATTTAAAAAATACACACTTTAAGATATTTATCAATTTTAAAATACCAGGTTCTAAGATCCTACTTAAGTCCATACAAGAACTTCACTTACCTACAAACCAGATGTTATTATATTGGAAAATAGAATCCATGTGGTTGAACCATGTACACTTAATACTATAAATCCTTGTTTATAAAATCACTTAAAACATCCATCTAAAATACCTGCTAACCAAACTAAGCATATATATAATATAAACTATTTTAAATGTTACCATTTTCACTATAGGAGAAAACATATAATCATAATATACACCTCCTTCTTATGCATATCCTTTAGTAATAAGATGATATTTGTACTTATCTAGGAAAATATGAATTACATTTTACTTCATAAATCTACTTACATCTAATGGATTTATTACTTTGGGGTATATTTGAGAAAACCCAAGTTCTATTTTTCATTAAAACATAATAATTCACCTTCAAGAAAGATTCACATTCATGCTTTCCTTTAGACTATACAAAATTAGTTGGCTCAAAATTTTGGGAAAGATCCAAATTTAGAGAAAATTTTATTTTCTCATTAGGTTGCAATTTTTGTTTCCAAGATCTTATGTATTTTCCTTCCATTAATAGTGAAAACTAATCCTACTTCACATAGTTCAATATGGCACATTACCTATTTGGGTTATTGTGTTGACTAGTATAATCTTATTGTGAATCATTTTTTTACATCACTAAATCCCTACATAGATCTTGACTTCTCTAGCACATTCCTTTTTGAGTCATGTTACATTTAGTACATGAACTTGATTTAAAAATATGAGTATATATCCATATACTAATAATATAATTAGGTTTACCATTGCTTGAGAAAAAATGGAATTTTATCATTTATTAGGACATATTTACTTGTAACAATTATATTTGTAGAGATATCTAGTAATATATATGTTTTGGATTACTCATAGTAGCAAAAAAAAAATGTACCTTTCACTTATTGCATCTAGACCTTTTTTTTTAATTATGATTAATGTAAAATAACTACAACACAAAATGTGTAAATCACTTACATTAGGTGTTCTACCTAATTGTGGTTATTTAGGGGTGATGTTATGCAAACATTTACATGGTATTCTTTAAGAAAGTACATTTCAATATTAACTTGTGTCTCTTGTAATTAGTCTGTTATGCCAAAAGGGAACCCAAAACCTTATGCTTCTCCTTTATTAGTTTCATGATAGGTTAGGGGATCAAATTCGTATTACCCTTGAACATTGAGATTGCATCCTTAATGATCTATTATAAAACAATAAACTTTAATCTTCAATCTTAAAATAAAAAATATATAAAATTATAACATGTCCATAGATATTTTTCATACCTAGAGGTAAGGGGGATAAACAATAGTTGTCCTTGGCATCTTCTCCTTAGAATTTTTTTTTGTTAAGCTAGTTTGGGTTTAGATAAACTAATTTCAATATGAATTATCACAATAAGGGAACTAGTAATTTCAAGAACTTCATGTGTGTGGTTTTGATTTTTATCAGTGGAGATGTTTCAAATGTCACTTTAAATTATTTCTTAGACATTGTTAATAAAATATTAATAAAAATAGAGAAATAATATATTAAAAATTGACCCCAAAAAAGTATTATGATTATGAGAGATAAATAATTTACAATTTGTACAATATATTTTTTTATTTTATAAAATACATGTACCACTAGTTATTGCACCTATGGGTGCCACTAAAATGACATCAAGAGGTGTGATGGATACTAATAGTTATTAAACTTATTTCGATGATAGACTACAAATTATGGTCATAAAAATCACTTTTATAAAAATATTAATTTTTTACCATTGTAAATTATGGAAGCTTTATGTATTTAAATTAATAAAATGTTAATTTAAATTATTTTTAAATTTTCATAAACTATTGGTATTGTTCATGTACCACTAGTTATTGCACCTATGGGTGCCACTAAAATGACATCAAGAGGTGTGATGGATACTAATAGTTATTAAACTTATTTTGTTGATAGACTACAAATTATGGTCATAAAAATCACTTTTATAAAAATATTAATTTTTTACCATTGTAAATTATGGAAGCTTGATGTATTTAAATTAATAAAATGTTAATTTAAATTATTTTTAAATTTTCATAAACTATTGGTATTGTTCATTTAATATTTAACTTTTATATTCTTCATTAAGAGTGTTAATAATGAATGAATAAAATAACTTCTTAGATAATTGACTATATTAACTATTTAATATTTGTAATTATATAGATTAAGGTTTATTAATCTTTCAAAAAATAATTCTTAAATTTTTTAAAATTATTGAATCAAAATTAAGATATAAAAATATTAATTTTGATTATTTTTTTAATTTAGATATAGTTAAGTTTTTAGTTTATCAAAATTTTAATAAAAATATTTGTATTTTTATTAATAAATATTAAATATTACACTTGGAATAATTGGTACATAATTTTTTTAAAATTATATTTATTAATAATATAAATGAGTTTTTGGAAGGGACCCCACCCTATAATAATGGAGAAAAAGATATAGCACTAAAAGCACAAACAAAACACCATTGTCAAGGGAAAACAAAATCTGCCATAAAAATGCTATAGATAAGCGACAAACGAACAACAAACAACAAACAAGAAGGAAAATAAAACAAAAAATACTATGCTCTAATATCATCCCCTCCATGGGTGTGGAAGATCATGTTAAATGAATCTAAGCTATTCTTAATAGAACCTTTCTTCCTTTTTATTATTACAATAGTCCAAACACCACCCTTCCCAGAATATGGATGGATGGGGTTTTCTATGTTTCAATGTATGCCTAGGTGATTATTAAAATGCAATAAGTTTGCTTAGAAATTGAATAAAATAAAAGTTGCCTTGGATGGAAATGAATTGAAACTTTATAAGATCCTTTTTAATATAATGATTGATAAGATGTATTGTTAACTTGAAAGGAAACAAATATATTAAGTGCAAGCATAAAATGAAACCAATTGTGTTTTTGGTATCAAAGACAAAACCAAATAAATTAATCTATTTCACTATCAAATTTACTTATTTCCTTGTTTTTAGAAAACTAATATAATCACAATAACAAGCTATACTAAATCTAATTCAACTAAAATGCCCCTAATCTATCACATGCATTGGGATAAGAATAGATAAATTGTGGTTTACTTATCCCTCTTTGATGTTATATAATATTTATATATGCATTCATTTGGTCTATGGGTGAGCCTATGGAGTAGCTATATCCTAGGTAGACTATAGATAGGAGGTAGTGGGTAGTTGTTTGTCATCATATTGTGAACTATGCTCTTATTCAAGCTTATGGAGGGTGCCCCCTCAAAGTGGTTTATTTTTTATTCATATGTTCTACTATATTTTAGTCATATAATGATTTATTATTGTTATTATATTTTATTATTTAAGTAATTTTATTAGAAGTGGTATAAGAGTAGTGATTTGGGCAATATTATGGGCGAAACCCTTATTTTAGAGATTTTCTTATATTTTTCAATCCATTAAAAATTTTCCTATAATTATTTTAATGAATTTTGGGAATCATTAAAAAAAATCACAAAAAATAAATTAGTATTTCAAGGTTAATTTTGTGTGAGTTATTTCAAATTTAGTGTTTTTCATAAAAAATTTCTATAGTACAAAATTCAAGTATTTTCTTTGAGTTATTTAAATTTTATTAAAGCTTATAAAAGTATAGCTAGTGCATGTTATTTTTATTTTATGATTTGAGGCCAACATAAGTATAAAATTTCTAAGTAAAAGTTGGGTCAAAAGTGCCAATCAAGATTGACATTGTCAAGCTCTTTTATGGTAGGACTGCAAACTAGGGACCGAGGAAAGGGTGTCAAAACTCCAAGTAAAACTCCTCAAAAGGAATAGATTGAGTTATAAGGTGGATATAGTACATATTTTTTACCAAGGTTACCTAAGATATATCATAAAATGTGTTAGCTTGACTACAGTGTCTAAGGCATTCAAAGGGATATGCAAGGCATACAATTTGATATGAATTATGTACAACCTAATTTAGAAAATATAATAATGGATTTACCAAATAATCATCCAAATCATCCATCTATCACTCTTACACAATCCCACTAGTGTGGATCTCCTAAGCAACCCAATCCAAATCCAAGTACCTTACCATAGAGGACCTTATTACCAAAGGTAGATATGCATAATTTTGATGTAAAAGATCCACTTAATTGGATCAAGAAAATGGATAATTTATTTCATCTACATAAGATCCCATGTGGATATAATATTACCATGGCATCCTTGTATCTAGAACCTAAAAAAATCATTTAGTATCACTGGTTGTGTGCTTAAAAGAAAAAGATGGCTCTTTTTGTCACCTGGTTAGTTTTTATAGAGGAGCTATAATTACACTAGAGAAATAGTGTGATATAGAATTAATTCAACCAACTAGAAAAATTATGATATATAATCTCATTCAAGTATTATATTCATCATTTTTAGAATGAATCTTTATGTGTGGAGACAATTTTTGATGAAAACCTTAATGACCTATTTTTGGCTGGCCTCAAAGACCACATTAAACATGATGTATGCATGTTTAACCCACTTAAGGTTTATGATTCTATTATCATGGCATAATGGGCTAAGTAAAAATTCATATCCAATAAGAAGAAACCATTTACTCACTTTAGATATTGTAGCATATCGACACCATCATTTCCTCCACCTCTAAATTGACCCCTCAAGAAATTGAAGAGAAATGTGAAAAAAGATTATGTTTTGGTTGTGAAAATAAGTGGAGCAAAGGACATAGATGTGATGAGAAGAATATATTCTACATTGAGGGATCTGATGATTATGATGAAGAGGATGGTACCTCCAATGATGATGAGGAAGAAATAGAGGAGGTACTTGAATATTCCCAACCTATAATCTATTTTCATGCACTTTCAGGTATTAACACTCCTCAAACACTTGAGGTGGTGGGTTTATTTAATAAATAGAATGTGAGAATGTTGATTGACTTAGGGAACACACATAACATCATCAAACATAAGTTTGCCACTCTATTTATTTGCTTAATTTAATAAGTACCAAAATTTTAGGTCATGATTAAATATGGTGGCATAATCAATTGTTTAGGAAATGCCATAGTATTGAGCTTGCTATTGGGTAGTGTAATCTAGATTATCCTATTTTTTATATTCCCAAGGGTGGTGCAGACATTATTTTGTGATTCCAATGGCTCACAACCTTGGGTACAATTGAGATGAACTTCTAGGAACTATCCACACACTTTCATTCTAAAGGAAAGAAAATTGAACTATATGGATTATAGGTGAAATATCCATAATTAGTTATTTCACATCTATTGATAAAGATTCTAAAAATGGGGTATAAGTATTTATATCATTATTATGTTCCATATAAGTTCAACCAATAAATTCATCTATACATCCTAATCTACAAATTATTCTTGATGAACACCCATCTAATTTTGGAGCCATGCCAAAAGGACTACCACCAAAAAGAGAACATGATTGTGAATTCAACTACTTCAAGGGATTCAACCACCAAAATTCAAACCATATATATATATATATATATATATATATACACACACACACATATATATGTATATGTGTATATATATATATATATATATATATATATATATATATATATATATATATATATATATATATATATATATATATATATATATACATACATACATATATATATATATATATATATATATATATATATATATATATATATATACATATACATATATATGTGTATATATATATATATATATATATATATATATATATATATATATATATATATGTATATGTATATATATATATGGTTTGAATTTTGGTGGTTGAATATATATATATATATATATATATATATATATATATATATATATATATATATAAGGTTTAAATTGAAAATATGGTCCATGAGATGTTGGAGGTAGGGATCATCAGGAACAACCATAGTGCATATTCATCACTAGTGGTCATGGTGTATAATAAGGATGAAACATGGAGGATGTGATAAAATTAAGGGAATACAACAAGTACACCATCAAAGATAAGTTTTATATACCAATAATTGATGATTTACTTGATGAGTTCCATGGCGCTGTTTATTTCACAAATTAGATCTCCATTTAGGGTACCATCAAATTAGAATCAGGAATGAAGATGTTTATAAATCTACTTTTAGAACTCATGATATCTATTTTGATATTTTTGTAACACCCTTTGGTCTTACAAATGCACCATCTACTTTTTAGAGCTTGATGAACACTATTTTTAGACCTTTTTAAGGAATTTAATGCTAGTTTTCTTTGATTAAATATTGATTTATCATAAGACATGAGAAGCACACTTGGAACATGTGAAATAAGTGTTGATAGTTTTTTATCAGCATCATATTTATGTGAATCCATACAAATTTCCTTTTGGATTATAGGAGGTAGAGTACATGGATCACATTTTATCCCATGAAGGTGCTAAAGTTGATCCTTAGAAGATAAAAAATATGGTGGAATGGCCAATGATTGAAACTCTAAAAAACTATAAGGGTTACTAAGACTAACAAGTTACTACCAAATATTTTTGAAAGGTTATGGAAGCATAACAACTCTGCTCACTACATTTATAAATAAATATGCCTTCAACTAGAATGATTTGTCCACTAAAACATTTGAGCACCTAAAAACATCTATGTATACTACCCTATTTTTGGCTACTTCAGACTTCTAAAAGACACTCATTATTGAATGTGATGCCTATAAATTAGGGTTGGGAGTACTACTAATGTCAGAAGGAAGAACCCTTACATTTGAGAGTTGCCAATTTAAAGATAAGAATATAAAAAACTTGTCTATGAGAAATAAATGATGGTTAATCCTAATGCAGTAAAATAATGGAGGCCCTATCTGATGGGTAAACATTTTAAGATGAAAATGGATTAGGATAATCTCAAATAATTTTTAGAGCAAGGATTATCATTTGAGGAACAACAAAAGTGGGTAACAAAAATGTTGGGTTATGATTTTGAAATCATATACAATAAGGGTAAAGATAATGTAGTAGTAGATGCACTATCCAAATGAGATACATCCACAAAAGCATTACATTATGTAATGTCCATGTTGTAATAAGATTGGGTGGATGAAGCCAGGGTAGAGTGGGAGCACAAGAAGGTTCAAAATATCAAACAAGGTTCCACATCCTCTAACAAATTTAAATGGAAACATAATGCCCTATGGTATAAGGATAGGTTATACTTGTGAAAATATTTAGAGTTGAAGCATAATATTCTTGTAGATTTGCATGCATTTATAATTTGGAGACACTCTAGATTATTTAAAACTTATCACTAAATCAATTGATAAGTATTTTGGTAAGGACTTAGGGTAAATGTAAAATAATTTTGGCAAAATGTTTTATATTCCAAAAAAACAAAGGAGAGACACTTAAGACCCTAGGTATGTTAAAACCCTTATCGATCACTAATCAAAGGTGGGAGGAGGTTTTCATGGATTTCATCATAGGGTTTCTTTGTTATGGAGGTAAGAATTTTATTTTGATAATTGTTGACGAGCTTAAAAAATATGCCCATTTTTATGCCCTCTCACACCCATTTACAAGTATAGTAGTGGCTATTTTTATGGATATAGTTCTAAAATTACATGGAACCTCAAAAATAATTATAAGAAATCATGATCCTATTTTCACTAGTAATATTTGGATTCAACTATTTTCCTATTTGTGTACTCAGCTAGCTCATATCTCATCTTACCACCCCCAATCTAATGGACAAATAGAAGTGGTCAACAAATTTTTAGAGGGTTATCATTTTTGTTTTGTATTAGATAAACATGAATGTTAGGCTAAATGGATACTTTTAGAATGGTGGTATAACACATCTTTCCATATCTCTTTAAAAATGTCCCCATTTCTATCACTATATGGTTATCATATACCTTCCATTGCTTCTTCCTTAAGGGTGAAAACCAAGTTTTGAGATGTGGAGGAACACATTCAACATGAACAAGAGGTTTTGGCTAGTTTGAGAGAGAATTTGGTGTTAACACAAAACATGATGAAACAACAAGGAGATCAATACTGTAATGAGTGACATTCTGACATGGGTGACTGGGTCTTTGTATATTTTTAGTTTAAAAATATATGTCCTTGAAATAACATAAAAATGACAACAAACCTACTCCTAAGTATTATTTCTCTTATCAAGTTCTCTAGAAAATTAGAATTGTGGATTAAAAGCTAGATACGCCTCATTCATATTACATACACCCAATATTTCATGTCTCCTTATTGAATAGGGTCATTGGATATAAATTATCATCCAAAATAGAGTTAACATAAGTAGATGATAAAGGATGAGTCATTTTGGAACTAGAGAAGATACTACAAACATGTACTAAGAGGTTAAGAACTAAAGAGATTAATAAATATCTGATCAAGTGGGACAACTTGAGTAGTGAGGATGTAACTTGGGAGGGTGAATATTTTATAAAATATCATCCATAGTTTTTCAACATTTAGGACAATGTTGGTTTGAAGGGGAATGACATGTTATGCACCTAAACTATGGCATGTATTGGGATATGAATAGTCAACTTGTGGATTAATTATCCCTCTTTGATGTTATATCACATTTCTCTATGCATTCATTTGGTTTTTAGGTTGGTCCATGGAGTAATTATGGCCTAGGTAGACTATATATAAGAGGTAGTGAGTAGTTTTTATCGTCATATTGTGAATTCTACTCTTATTTAAGTTTTTGAAGGTTTCCTTGAAGTGACTTGTATTTTATTCATAGATTATGCTACATTTCAATCATATTATGATCTATTATTGTTATTATAATTTATTGTTGAAGTAATTTAATTATGATAACAAAGAAAACAAATAATGGAAATTAAATTAACCCGAACATGATTCTAGAATAAATCAGCAAAAGTGCATGTAATTTTTTAATGAATAAATTATCAACATGCTAGCTCGGTATGCTCTAGTGTAAATTCAAGAAAATCTCTAGCTATAGAATGCAAAAATTATGGAACACGATAAAAAAAGGGAGATGACACAATCCATAAAATGATAGTAGCTAAACTTAGGCTAGATAATGCCTTGTCTTTCAAGTTTTAATTTGATCTCACCAATGACACTTATTTTAGTTATAACTATGTAGTCAACTCAAAAATACTAGAGGCTAAATCTTCTAGCAATTATAGTAGATTTGTAGATGCAAAAACTTATCAATAGAAACATCTAATGGAAAAAAATTATTTGAAATTAGGCCAAAATTAACCTTCCTATAGGAAGATAATGGATTTTATATGGGGGAATTCAATTAAGTGTGATCATGATTTCAACTAGAGATGAACTGAAGAAGGCTAAAATTAGGAGAGTGAGTGAGTTGGCCATGATTAAAAATGAAAAAGAGGTGATGATAATAATAAATATGAATCTAGTTGTACAAAACATGTGAAAACTAAAGTTACAAGAGATAATATTTTAAGGTATTTCCACTATGATGGAACCACTAAATTATGTAGTGGTGGTTATAGAATTATCACTCATATTAAAAAAACTACTTTAAATTATGAAAATATCACTATTTTCATTCATAACCACCCATTTATAATCAAAACCACCTCTTATATTTAAAAACCATTATAGAGGTTGTGTGAACTAAGGGGTGGTTTCATAATAGGTAGGGCTTGTTATGTCACTTGGGGCACTGGTTTAATCACATATGGATAGTTTTGGAAATAAAGTGGAAATGTATAGGAAGGTCAAAAATAAAGGGGAAAAGAGGGGTAAAAATATGAATATGGAATCATAGTGAAGGAATAGATCTAAAGAGTTACTTATGGAGCACAAAACAAGAGGTCATTATATCATCATTATATTTGTCAAAAATGTCACATTATGTCAATTTTGGTTGCATACAAGTCTATACATAGAACTCTACTATTGTCACCTCTTTGTTAGTGTGATGATGATATGTGGATAAATCTTAGTGATTCACTTACTCAGTATAGTATGTACATGGAACTCTACTAACATCACCTTTGGGTGAGTGATATAGTGACACTTGACAAGATACTAGTGACCCACTTACCCAACTAACTTATATTATTTACTTTAGCTCTAGATTAGTAGAATAATGTTGTATGGAAAGAGTAGGTGAGCACTGAGAGTGTTCTTAGGAATCATTTAAGCATAGAATAACCTCCTTTAGATAAATATAGGCAAAGAACCAATTAAAAACAAACACATCATCCTAATTAGTCATTTAATCATAAATTAATTAGAAACAAAACATGTTCATAAGTATTGATTTAAATAAAATTGAAGGAAAAAAATAAATCACATAATATATCTTATATAAAGATTCTATTTTCCTATAAATTTGAAACATAATGCAATTTTCAAAATAACATTGCATTTATGCTTTTAAACTTCCATGTCATAAACTTTTTGGTTTGCAAAACCTTGAATTAGGATATATAATCAAATAATTGGTCCCTATTTGAATTTTAAAATTGTGTGTGTGTGTGTGTGTGTGTGTGTGTGTTTGGACACAACATACCCATTATAGGTAGTCATGACATCGACATGTTGATGAATCTCAGGGTTTTGGAGATCTCCAATAAATTATGATTGGGGCAACTTAGAATCAAAAAAACACCAACACATAGCCATGGAATTTTTCCAAGGACCAAATGTTAAATAAGCTTAAGTACCATGATTTATCCTACATATATATGAAAATTAGGATGTACTAGAACACTATTTCATTAGATCCGTTAGTCAAATATTCCCAACATTTTAACTCAGAGTAAGCATTTAAAATAAAATCAAAGATGATAAATAAAATAATCATATATCATTCCCAAGCTTTGAAATTTTATTTTGAAATGTAAAATTAAACCCAAAATAACCTTAGGTTGCATAAATTAACTCAATATTGGAATTTTAAGGTCTATCTACACCATAAAAAGAAGATTTTTATTAGTAATGTGTCCCTATTTGTATTTTTAAAATGGGGTGTGTTGGGCCACAAGACAAGGTTACACCTATGTCAAGGATTCCAAGCATCATTAGTAGAACCATTTAAAATCCCAAAGAAACTACTTGAAATGGAGAAATATATGAAGCCCAATTATAGGTTGCCTTAGAGGCAAGAAGAATAATAGTTCAAAGGGATGGTATCACCTAGCCACCCACATCATCATCATCATGAGTCACTTTTATGCCATTTATATTCACCATATGAACCTCTTTATTCACTCCACTTAGTCCTTCTCCTACCCCTCAAACCAATTCATCATATAAATTTACCATCTTTATCTTTGTTATTCCTCCACTCTTACATAAGTCTTATTATCTCTTACAAATCCACCTTGTCCTAATACTACTTCCCTTGTTTTGCCTATTAGAGGTAAAATTTGTATATAAAATATTCAACTTGAAATTTTAAAAAGACATGAACTATTAATTATGGAAAAATCATAATTAATAATGAGGTTTAATTAGGATACATGATCCATGAAAATTGTTACATGAAAAAGAGTGAAATAGTCCTATGAAACAATTATCTTAGAGAATGATTAAAAAGTCTTCACCCTAAAAAAGTAAAATAAAAACAAAACTTGTTAATAGAGATGAGTATGCAAAGGAACATAAATCAGTTATTATAGGCACAAGTGACATGAAAATGAAGGTAGTCTAAGGATTGAATCATAAAATTATGTGATTAAAGATTCAAATGAAAACTATAGTCCATCAAAATTTAATGATTGATTTTGAAATAGATTCAGAATTGTTATAAAACATAATAGTTTATATTTGTGAATACAAAATCAAAGGTTTTCATCTAAGTAATAATGTCAAACTATATTAATACATACTTACAAAACACTTTGCCACTCTTACTAAAGTAGTGAAATAGGGGTGGTTTCATGAGATATAGGTGATGCTGCTAGTGGAACCAAAGTAGTGAAACAAGGTTTGTGTCCTCAAATAGATGTGATGCCTCTAGTTGACATAAATTTTCTTCAATTTATTTTGTAAGAGACATATTTCCAAGAGTGGGATAATAAAATGCATGGAGTTCTATAGACTATTGACAAGATTGTTAAAAAAAAGATTAAGAGGATAATATTCATGAAAATTTGATACTGAATTAACAAATAGTTCCTTATGATCACTTTAATTCTCAACTTGTTCACCTTATTATTATTTTTGAATAAAAAATAAGATATGAAATTTAGGGGAATAGTATTGAATTAATTGAGCTCATCACTTACATAAATAATAGGTCAAAAGAGAAACTATAATTAAAGAGGTCTTTCTTGATCCTCTCATAAACCACAAACCACAATGTATTGTTAAGAAAACATAAGATTCTATTTAAACGATAAATTATGGACTCAACTCAAGTGGACAATAATTTTTCAGACATGACATTTTTTATGAGAAGTCAATATCAAAACATAGATGTAACTACAGGTCCAGATACTTTGGCATACACCTCTTTCATTAAAACACAAATATTATATTATTTATCTAGAGTTTTATTTATAATTCTACCAATATACTTATAAGATAAGTAGTATTATAATTTTATATGTAAAAATATTAATCTTTTCATGTAATATATTTTTGTCATGGCGATGCCATCAAAAAATTATTTAAACTTTGTAATTCATCTCCTAATGGCAGGAAATTTATTGAATATTAGTGAAATATTTATATTTACCATAAAATTAAACAAGATTATTTTTTTCTATTTTTCAAGTTTTGTGTATGTGTGATTAATTATTATTAAATATATTTTATTTATGAGATTCATGTATGTATTCAAATTTCTAAATTTAAATTTATCTTATATCTAGTCTCACTATTTTGTGTGAAGGGATCATGATTTTATTTCATTTTGTGATAAATGTGCATGATATAAATTTATTATAGATCTTTATATGTTTATTTTTTTGCTATAAAATTTATTTTCAAATAATTTATTTTTAGTTTGCATGATGTCTATTTTTATCTAAGTAATTGCTATAATAGGGTGGACATCAGTATAATTACATGCTTGATTTTATTAAGTTAAGTTTATTGAGAGGATTTTTTTATCATTGACCAAATTTATTTTATGGCCTAATTTACCCTCCATTTTATTATTTGATCAAATTTAAATAACCTTATTATAATTCATAAGTGAATAAGTTCATCTTAGTTTTAAATATAGTTAAATTTCCTTAGAGTTTTTTTTTTCTTTGAAAAATCCTTAGGTTAAAGATAAATACCTTTCTCAAACCAGTATTTAACCATGATTACATAGGAGAGTCACAACTTGTCACTTTTGGCATGTAGAGGGTAACCACCATTGATAATGCCCTAAGGAGTTATCATGTCAAAATATTGGAGTGGGCGTATACATCCTACATCAACAAGTATAAACATTGTACCTAGAAGAAGGGATCCCATCAATCTTTTGGTAAAATTATCTAAGTCATAATCACCATATGTTGGTCAAGGATACTTAGAAGGTCCATTTCAAATTCTAGGTTGTTGTTACTACCACCTTTAGAAGTTCTTTAGAGAGAATGACTAGATATAACAACACAAAGTCATTTTATAACAAAACCAAGTTCACTTACAAATTTTAACCCTTATCAACATAGATAAGTGACATGGATTGTAATATCAAATATTATTGCACCCAGAGTTGTCCATGATTTTTTAATAAACCTTGAGAATTATCTTCATATATTCACTCTTATTGCAGGGAAAACAACTAAAGAACACATAAAATATTTCAAAGCTTCTCTAAGACTTCTAAATGTAATCCATGAAGATGTGGCATGTAGTATTTTATCATTTTCCCTAAATTATACTACCTATGCTTGGTTTCTAAATTTCTTAATGATTCAGTTACTAATTGGGCACAATTCAATGACACATTTATAACTTAATTATAATAAGATATTGACCTAAGTTTTCTTAATAGTTATTTTTATTATCAATAGGAAACCCAATGAACCAATAATGTTTTTCAATGCAAAATTATAAAAAGTGTATACTAATGTCACCCAAAAATATACACAAGATGTTATGTTGCCACTTAAGATGTATAAAATCTCTATGGATTATATGATATGTATTTTATTATGTATGATCCTAAATATTCAGACTCTTATCAAGTCCTATGAATAATCCATCAAGGTGGAATAAAATATGGATCTTCAAGGGTAGCATGCTTTGGCAATTCCATATTTCAATCCTAATATCTCAGCTCTAAATTTAGTTCTAAACACCAATTATAACATTGTTATATAAAATCCTATCTAGGTGTTCAATCAATTACCAAATATGCACTACTCCAAATAACAATTTAGGGTTATTAAATAATCTAATTTTTTATGTTAATCAACATAATTAAAATCAAACCTTATTCAATTTACATAATAATACCAACTCAAATTACTCAAAGGGATAATTTGATGCCATCTAACACATGGTTTGAAAATTGAGTAGAGATTTCCTAAATCTCTAGAAATAGATTGGGAATACTAGAAGGGAAGGACCAAATAAAAATTGTATCTTTCAAAGGTTTGACAAGTTCTTCAAGAAATAAAAAAATAATGACAATCATTCACTAAACAAGCTATCTAAAATCAATATTTGTGACTTCACTCAACGTAATTAGTTTAAGGTACATAATATAACTCAACATAAAGAATTTGATTTCATACAACTATGAAACATTTTTAAAATATTATAAAATGATATGGAAGGATATGAGGTAGTCCCTAAAAAATATAATATTTATATTACATTGAATACAACATGCACAATTATGATGTTTGAGACATATGATTTCACATAAAAAGAGGAGAATAAGCCTGATTAAAACATTGAAAAAATTCATGATTTTTGGAAATATTATCCCACTACTTCTACTACACCAAAAAATGGTCCTATACACATATATCCAAAGATTAAAAAAAATCCACAACCTCCAAAATAAAATGGTCAGTACCCTTAAATGGATATAAATATTACTGCTAGTAAAAGTGGTTACAAAATAGTGGAAGACATGAATGATATTAAATAAATCATCACTTTGCATGAATTATCCTAACTTAAATATCAACATGATTTATTAATCAAATATTTAATTTGGAAACACACTTTAGGTAAACAAAAACTATCTCATATAAATGTAATAATTCATAAGAAAAAAATTGGAGTTTCTCCTTTCTTGCTTACTATGAGAATCTTTGGGAAAAACTTTTACATTATTGTATACTACATTCATGGGCCCTTATCCAATGTTATGTTTGTAATGATGTTTATAATATTGGGTTTGAATTCATTGAAATATGAAAGAGTTGTGTTCCAATTTGATAAAACAAGAGTCCCATTCAATGACACCTTTATGTACAAATTTGGATAAGTTACTAGCCCAAATGTGTTGTACCATTTATTTTCTAGTCTCAAGAGGGAACCCAATAAACTAGTAAAATATTGTAACTTAATATTAAAAAATATGTACATTTCATCACCCCACCATTATATTATATGATGCATTGGCATAGGAAATATACAAAAACTCTAGATTATATGACCTCAATTTTATTACACATGGACCTGAATAATAAGACTCTTTCTTAAGATTACAAATAAACCATCAAGTTGGAAAAAAATTTAAATTCTAAAGGGAAAGATACTTTGTATATTCTAAATATCAATACTAATCCGTCAACTTCGAATCCATTTTCAAATTCCACTTAGAACACTAACCTAGCTAATCCTACCCATGTGTTTAATCAATTACATTTGATATATGCTACTCCATATTAGAATATAGGGTTCCTTAATATTCTAGTTTCTACTACCAATAATTACAATTTAAATCAAATAGTAATTCTAGTCAATAGTAATACCAACTTAAATCTTTAAAAGGGATAACTTGAAGCCCTCCAACACATGATTCAAAAAATGAGTGGTGATTTCCTAAATATCCATGAACATATTGGGAATATTGGAGGGGAATGACCAAATAAAAATTATACCTTATATAGGTTCAATAAGCAATTCAATAGATCAAATAATAACCCTGATTCTTCATGAAACAAACTATCTAAAATCAATGTTTTTGACTTATATTTTCCTTATTTTTTTTGGTTACTTAACAAAGCTAAGAATGGGGAATTATAAATGGTCAAAATTGAAATAAACTTTGTAGACAAAGATATTTCATATAAAGTATGAAAAAAAGAAGACAACATAATATGTCATAATAGAAAACACTATTTCCAAAGCACACTCCTTATAAGAATCTCAAATGATAAATTTGTAATGAGGATATTAAGAGGGAAAAGAAGTGGGATATATATAGACTTGATGGAGATAATACAACTTATTTGTGTCCCTATATTGTTTAAAATGAGAACTAAATGTAAGGTTGTGAATTTTGATTGTGATATTATTCCAATGAATATATTAAAGTTGTAAATAATGATCTTATGCCAATGTGGAAGTTTTATTATGGGCAATTATGTCATTTAGACTAAATTTAGTAAAATTATTAGTTGATTTATTTTTAGGAAGCTTCAACAATTATTTATTGTCCTAAAACATCTCAAAAAATCATACCTAATACTACATCACAAAAACATTTCATTCTATGTAAATAATTTTTCAATAAGGGATGATCATTAATGATACAAATATGTTTCTTTTGTGCATATTAATGGGATATTTTGTAATATTAGGTTATAACCTCAAGAAATCAAATCCAACTAGGGAATTTTCACATGTTTTATGCTTCATTGATGTTATTACTATTACATGATAAAATATTCACTACTTGTCTATTATGTTTTGTCTCTTGGAAATATTTTTGAAATCTTTTATCCCCTTTATTTTATCCCTTGGCCTTGTGTGTGTGACATATTTAATTCCCTTGATTATGGTCATTTACATTTTTTTATTTGACATTAATTTTACCTTGTTTTTAACATCTTCATGTCATTTGATTATGGCCATTGGCCTTATGCATGACATTTCATGAATATTAGTGGAGTATTCAAAGATTATCTATTAAGATTGTTGATCTTATTATGGTTTTTGAGTTTACGGTTCCATGATCTATACCAAGTACCTTACCATGATTTAATTTGTATGATTAGTAATTTGTTTGGAGTTTAAGCTTTATGAGTGTGAAGTGGAATTAGATGAAACACTTGTAATATTTATAGTATATTATACATATGTGGATTCCATAGAAGGAGTAAAATAATGAAAACTATAAAGTTAGTAGAAAAAATAAAGAGTGAAAGATGGAACGGTGGATACTTCATCATAGAGTTTCACAATAATAGCCTAGCCTTTTTAAAACATGCTAGCTAGATTGAACATGGAGAGGGGTTTTTTTTATTCCACAAGATTTTTAGCCTCCCTCTTCACCTTATCCCTTAACTTAACCTCATTTTAATTATATTTTGATTCCACTTCCACATTGAATCTAATTCACACTACTAATTGACACCCAATTCAAATTTATTTATTGTTCATAGATGTCATAATTATTCATTAGAATAGATTTAGTGTTAATAAATGTTTTAAATGTATTTATATCATAATTTTTTAGATAATTATGGGGTTTATATTAGGTCCCCTAGCCCAAAAATAAAAGAGTTTCAATAACCACCCTTAAGCACATAACTGAAACCATAAAGACCAACAACCACCACCAACAACCAGCCATAAAAAGGCCCCAAAAAAGCAAGGGTGAACCATAGGAATGAACAATAGAGAGACCCAAAAAATCCAAACAACAACAAAGATAAGTAATACCATAGACAATATGTAGACCATCTTCAACAATTAAGACCAACACAAACCTCATCATCTGTGTCTTCTAGGAACATGATTTCCTATCCACTGCACACTTTCTCCTCTGATGCATCCATGACCTCACACTTCACTTGAATCTTCAGGGATTTCCCACCAAAAGTAGATGCCAATGAGAGATTGGTGCCTATCAGAGTGCCCATCCCTGACTCCTCAACTAGAGATTTACAATACCAAGAGGGCACAACAACCTATCCCTAAGAACCCATTTTACTAAATACTTTATCACCTTCACATGCCTTTGCTCATGGTGGCATGCCTTTCTCTATGCAATTTCTAGGATTTGGATCTAAACTATGACATGAGGGGTAAGGAAATAAACTTCCATTCCTTCGAATAAGGTGAATTGAATTTATTTTTCAAATCTTCAATGGACCCTAAGAGGACTATGAACTATGTCTCAACCACCTTGAATTTCATGGTTGGGACCACACCCAAACCATCCATACCTAAAATGATAATTTTGGAAGTAAGGACAAGTCATGCAACAAAATCTTATTCACTAATCCAATGCAAAAATCTAAACACATAAAAAACTCCACCACTCATGTAACCACATCTAAATCTAAGATCAAAAACATTAGGTTGGGCAATCTTTGAGTTTACCCTACTATAAGCTCCCTTCACTAAAAATTACAAATCAAGAACATCCGATATAGCACCAAACATTTCTTTAGTTGGTAACTAGAAAATATGTTTGATATAGGCTTATGAAATTTTTCTATCAAAGGCCATCTCATGCATATAAATACCACCATAAACACAAGAAGATGCCAAGGCAATCTCACTTATGCTCTCTATTCATAGCACCACCGATGTCAACTTCTATATACAACAAGAGACAGATGAATGGTAGACATTATTCCCAAAAGAGTTAAAAAACCAAGAAAGCCAAGACATAATGAGGTGTGAGGGAAGCCTTGTGACTCCCTCATGCCTTGATCTATTGCCTATCCTTCCAATAATAACCACCTATTAAAATGAATGCAAATCCTACCACCTAATCACCACATCAAAAAAAAAAATTCCATGAAATGGTGGAAATGATGGTGAAAGAATGGGCATCAACAAGATTTATCTGATGCAAAAAATGCTAAGAGTAAACCCATGCTAAATTATCTAGGAGCTTTTGAAATTGATTTGTAAACAAAGCAATACCAAAAGAGAATCATGGATAAATTAGCTGAAATCGATTGAGGATATAGATGGGATGTATTCCCAAGCATCTCTCACATTATCCACATGACATACTTTCATTTGATCTATGCCACAATTTTCAAGGAAATTTACAACTGAATTAGCCTCCCAAAAGTAGTGATTACAATCAACCAATGAAAAGGCTTCCAAATTCCTCTAGGTTCTAGTCAAGATATTCTCTAAATGCTAAGAGATGTTCTCCTTATTCTTTAAGCCAAAATAATAACTTTAGAATCACCTTATATAATTAGCTTCATAATAGCACATTGAATTGCCAGTTTGATCCCACTCACTAGCGTTTATGCTATTATTGGACCCATCTTGAATCTTTCTGGACATATCTCAAATAAGGTATCTACTATAGTCTTAAATGATGCATACCACCCCCAATGCTCTTATGTTTCCCCGATAAGGAACATCAAAATTGAGCTTAAATGAGCCCATAGGAGGAGGGACCCAATTCTGCTTTCCAATCCTATCTTTTTTACCAGTTATAATTGACCCATTAATGGGGGGGGGTATATAGAAAAAATTCTACCTCATAGCCATCTTCATATACTAGCTTGAAATATGTCCTTTTCATATTTTGACCTAAGAAGAAATCACTTCTAAGATTAAAAACTCAATTTATTTAAGAATCTTAGAAAGGGGCTTCTCTTGTCCTTCGAAGATATGCTTATTTCTTTCTTTCCATAGAGACAGATCAGAATAGAAAGACTAGCTAACCACAAGACAAAGAGGGAATTTTTGAGATCTCCAATGGGCCAAGAGGAGAAAGAATCAAGTAGCAATGACATCCAGGCCCAAAACCATTCTAGTTTTTCATAGAGCCAATTCTAGTAACAAGTCATAAAAAGACAGGTAAAGATTAAATGATTTTCTATTTTTTTATTAGCCTTGTAGAGGACACACCTTGATGGGCCACAAATTCCCATCTTCAAGAGTTTGTCTTGGGTTAGTATATGATCTTGAAATGTGAGCCAAGCAAAGGACCCAACTTTATGTAATCCATATTTATCCCAACATAGAAAACATGCCCATGACATCAAGTCATCCATTGCATCGCCCATATGGTAACCCATATTAAATTTATAGAAAATTGTTTTGGACCCAATCTAATGAAGGGAATAAACTTTGTCATTTGGAAAAAAATTCCTCAATTTCAAATAGTCTGAGAGACACACCACCTAGTCTACTGGAATACCCAACCCCTCAAACTCTTTCCAACCCCAAAATCTTAGACCTGAATTACCTTGAAGATTAAAATAGTCTGCTACTAAAGAACCCCAAGACAAAGTAATAATGCACTTGTCATCCTTTAAGGACTGATTCTTAGTAATTAGTTTGCGTCCATTCTAAGAATCCTTCCAAAAATTAGAAGTCCTACCATTATTTATGGTCTACGAGACATGATCAATAATAATAGGTTTGCATTTAAGAAGAAAATTCTAGAGATGTGAGCCTTTGGGAGGATTAGCCATAGAGATGATGCTTCAAGGATCATCCAAATCTAGATATTTGATGTGTATCACCTTAACCCATAAACTTCCAGTTTAAATAACATATTCTAGACTAGATTTATACCTAGAGCTCGATTCTAAAGGTTTAAATATTTGACCCTCATTCCTCCCTTTCTCTTGATTTTGAAAACCCTTTCCCATTTCAATAATGGGATTTTCCTTTGGAAATAAATAGGGAGAACATTCTACATTTATTTGATGAGCGTAATATGGCCCACCAAAGTAAGCCACTTACCTTACCATGAAGCCAAACTATTTTTGAATGATTTCATTAAAATTTCCTAATGTTCCATGTAAAAATTACTAGAGAAAAGTGGAACTCCCATATATTTGGATGACAGTTTGCCATATTAAAAACCAACACAAGAGAGATCACTTGTTGGGCCTGTTCAGAGCAATTTAGGAAGAAGATCTCATATTTTTTTTAACTCGCATTCTATATGGATACAACCTCATAACTAGAAAGGATGTATTTAAGGATTTTAGCTTCTCTTATATATGCTTGACCAAAAAGGAAAGTGTCATCAACAAACTATTAGTGGTTAGATTATCCAAACTAGTAGGAACCTAAATTTCATGTAACCAAGATGCATCCTTAGTAGTAGTTACTACTCTACCTAAAGATTTGGACACTATGATAGAGAGAAAGGGAGATAAAGGATCACCCTATTGAATACCTCTAGAATCTTGGAAAAAACATGTTGGACTGCCATTAACCAGGATGGAAAATCTGGGATTGGAAATAAAACTAAAAATCTAATCACACAACTATTTACTAAAATCAAAATTTTCTAAAACTTTAAGAAGGAACTACCAATTAAATCTATCATATGATTTACTGATGTCAAGTTTTAACATCTTACCTTTATGATGAATTACCAATAGAGAGTGAATAATTTTGTGAGTAATGATAACCTCTTCTTGAATATTCCTACCCAGGACAAACCCAATCTACTCCTCATAAATCAAGAACCTTAGAATCTTCTTAAGCCTTAACACCATAGATTTAGAAATGATCTTATAGACTATATTGCACAATGAAATGGTTCTAAAGTCACCAAATTATTCTTAAGAATATCCTTTGGGAAATAAGGAGATAAAGTGGCATTCAAATCTGTAAAGACTTTAATTCTCTTTCTAGATTCTGCTACCATCTGAAGAACCTCCACACCCATAATATTCTAGGAAGCCTAGAAAAAATCAAGTGGGAAGCCATCAGGACCAAGAACCTAATCCTTATGTATCACAAAGATAGCCTATTTGACTTGTTGAAGATAAAAAAGTGACATGAAATTTTCATTTTGAGCAGGGAAAACAAACCTAGGAATGAAAGTGAGGTTGTGGTTCTAGGCTTACAAATCAAAAAAATCAGCACCATTAAGAATATCAGAGAAAAAATTGATAGACTCATTCCTAATATCGGTTACATTATTCAAGAGATTTCCCTCAGTTGAGTGAATCTAGGAAATGTGGGTGAAGTTTTTTTTAATCTTGATCGAATTGTTAAAGAAGACCGAGTTCTTATGACCTTATTTTAACCATTTAGTCCTATAATTTTAATTTCAAAAAAATTCTTCCCCTAGAAGCAATTCTTCATATTCTTCTAAGAGAGATTTTTCTTTCTTATAGGAGGCTTGATCCATACCATATTGAAAAATAGACCGACTCAAATTATCCAAATCTGCTTCCACTCTAAATTTGTCTTGAAAAATATTTTCAAAATAATTAATATTCCACTAACGAAGTTGTCCTTTGATAAACTGAAGTTTTTTCATAATACAAAACATAAGAGAATGAGAATTAATAAGCCAATTCTTCCACCAATTTTCCACAATCCCATATAAGGATCGATCCTGATGCCACATATTTTCCCACTTGAAGGGGCAAAGTGAGGGAGTATTATCAATAATGATGTAAAGAACAATTGACAAATGGTCTGAATGTGCAACGGAAATGATGAAAGATTAAGTCAACCAATTTTGATCCAACTAGGAATTCAAGACAAGAAATATATCAAGGCATTCTAGAATATTATGTTCCCCAGATCTTTTATTCCTCCAAGTGAAAGAACATCCTTTAGGTGGTAAATCTAGAAGATCATTATTAGTAATAAATTGAGTGAACTCAAGATTCCCTAAAATCCCTAGATGCTTACCACCAAGTTTTTTTGAATATGTAAAATGGAAATAAAATCCTTGCCAAGAGCAATCTTAGCATTTGCGAACCAGTCACAAAGATTGGTGAGTTTGGCCAACATAAGCATCTTAGCTTGAAGATCACTAGGATCATAAACATTACATAAGAAAAATGAACATTAGATTTCAAGTAAGAGATTTTACAAAATTACCAATGGGAGCCTGATTCGGTCAAATCCACCTTAACTCTATACAGAACCCAAATAATAGCAAAACCTCCTACCATCCCAGCCACGTCCACAAAGGAACCATTCTAGATTTTCCAACCAAAATTCAATAAGGAGATAACATCCTACAAAAAAATTTAGTTTATTAAATCATCAAAACATCAAGATATTCAGAGAAAAGTAAATATTTAACTAAACACTTTTATTAGGGGCACTAAATCCCTTAACATTCCATGATAGGATCTTCATGGATTCTATGGGAGGACTTCCACCTCCTACTTATCAGGGCTAAAGAATTTGGATAGAGTACCTTGTTTCCACATGAAACTTACTCAGTCGCATGTGCATGTTTATCTTTCCTTCCCCACTTTAAGGCTACACCAAAATCTAGCTTCCTTCGAGAATTCTAAGTCCTTGTTATAGATAGACATTCTCTTGAAAAAAGTTTCTCTTTTGAGGCTGATTCTTCAACCTCTGAGTCACTTTGAATAACTTCAATCATTGAATTCTCCTCTCGACTAGGGCACTCCTTATTAGGAGAAACATTTTCTTTCTCTAGGTTTCCCTCAGAGTGTTGAATTAAATTTTTGATGACTTGAGATTGCTCTGAGATGAAATCATACCCTTTGATCTATGTGTTGGGAGAGATAAATTTTCCCTTGCCAAACATCTCCAATAGAGCTTTCATCTTTGGGATATTCATCCTTTTATCTTTGGGAGGTGAGAACTCTACCAGGGGGAGTTAAGGGGGGTGAAACCTCTTTTTTATGACTATTATCCCTTGTTCCTTTTATTTCTTGGAACAAAAGGTCCTAGAGTTTCACCCATGAAAGCTTGAAGAAGAAGGGATTGATTTCTAGTTTTGATGGAAAGAAGTCGAAGGCATCTTAACGACCTTACCTATGTAATGTTTTTGAATGTGTCTAGTATTTCTTCACTTGAAACACCAGAATGGAATGTTTTCTAAATCTACTATTTGGATCCATACTCAACCTTGGGATTTGATCAAGATTTTTTTAGAGATAGGTTCTAAAAGATTAACCAAACCCTAATCCTAGCATAAGATGCTAAGTAAACTTCCTTTATTTTAGGATCAATTTCCAAATAAGATATGATTAATTTTCCTAGAGCTATGAGGCATTCCTTACTCCAAGATTCAACTGGAAGACCATAGAGTCGAACCCAAGTGACAAAATTACCTAGGTTTTCTAAGGTTAAATCAAAGTTAGGATTACATGGTTGAAACCAAATTCCCACTCTATGAAGGGCCCAAAGGGTTTCCAAAGGATGACATTATGACTATCTTGGCATAGGAAAACCATAGTGAAAAAACCTTTGGGTAAAAAATTAATCCCAAGGTACTTACCCCAATTTACAACTATCCAGGCTTTAATTTCCCCTATGGCTAGCCATTTTCCCACAAACTTGCCAATTAGGGCTTACGACTTTAGGTGAAAAATAGATTGAGTGATCTCCATATTTTCCCAAACAAACTCTCTATCTATCTTCATCAATTTTTATAATCTCCCATTTAAAAAGGCCATCATTCACAAACCCACTCCACTCTAGCAATAAAGGCCCTTCCTTATTTGGAGCTCCTTTTGGACTTGTAAGACCACTCCCATTAGCCCAACCTGTAGGAAGGGAAGAAATGACTGTTTGAGCCTCCGTTGTCATCCCTAAGTCAAATTGAAGCTGCTCTTCCATCTCTTTCGATCTTGCATCTGAAGAAAAACCAATCCATTTTTTTGTAAAAAACACATCCTATTTAGAAACTAAGGTGCCTACCCTAAGATGTCTATGACCTAGGCCTACCAATAAAGTTAAGGTTTCTAGTTTTTTCTTCATCTTCCCTCTCTCCATTTTCATCTCAATCATAATTATATCATCATTATTAATAGATTGCACTATTTTATAATTCATAATGTTTAATATATTTTGTTTTAATGGAATATTTTTATTTTAGGTAGGATCAGATAGAAAGAGGGTGGGATCAAATTATACAACATCCAAATTAGAACCCATGAAATGATTTTTTTGCATGTAGTGACCTAATGTGGGAAAATTTGGTCAATTTAGTGGTGAACCAATGCTAATTGAGAGTTTTGTCCCAACTTCCATGTATGTAGTTGTTATTTTAAATTCATGCATTTGAAAATTTTCTAACAAATATTTGGCATATTAGTTTTGGGATTGAAAAATAGTATAACAAATTTTCCAAAATTATACACCTAAACAATATTAAATTAGTCCTAGATCAGTCATTTAAAATACATAAAAAATGTTAGATTTCACCTGATGAATAAAACTAGAATTTCTTTTGGTGATGGGAAGATAATCAATATAGAGAACTAAAACCATTATCATCACCAACCATTTTAATAGAGATATTAGATACTAAATCACTTTTTTAAAATGTAGACACTTTAATATATTTATCAATTTTAAAATACCAAGTTCTAAGATCGTACTTAAGTCCATACAAGAACTTCACTTACCTACAAACTAGATGTTATTTTCTAAGAAAATAGAATCCATGTGGTTGAACCATGTACACTTATTCCCATAAGTCCTTGTTTAGAAAAGCACTTAAAACATCTATCTGATATACCTGCTAGCTAAACTGAGCATATATAAAATAATAAATATTTTAAATGTTACCATTTTCATTATAGGAGCAAACAATCTTCATAATATACTCCTACTTCTTATGCACATCCTTTAGTAATAAGATGATCTTTGTACTTATGTAAAAAAATGAATTACATTTTACTTTGTAAATCTACTTACATCGAATGGATTTATTACCTTGGGGTAAAATTGAGAAAACCCAAGTTCCATTTTTAATCAAAGCATCATACTCCACCTTCAAGGAAGATTCTCATTCATGTTTTCCTTTAGCCTATAAAAAATTATTTGGCTCAAAATTTAGGGAAAGAGCCAAATTTAGAGAAAATTTTAGTTTCTCATTACTTTCCACTTCTTATTTCTAAGATCTCATGGATCTTATTTCCATTGATAGTGATAACTAATCCTCCTTTACATAAATCCATGTGGCATATTACCTATTTGGGATTTTGTGTTGAATAGTATGATCTGACTATGAATCAATTATTTGCATCACTAGATCCCTACATAGATCATGACTTCTCTAACGCATGCCATTTTGAGTCATGTTCCACTTTAGTACATGAACATGATTCAAAAATATTTTTATATATCCATGGACTAATAATATAATTAAGTATACCATTGCTTGAGAAAAAATTGAATTTTATCATCTATTGTAACATCTCTACTTACAACATCTATATTTGTAGAGATATTTAGTAATATACATGTTTTGGATTACTCATAGTAGCCAACAAACATGTACCTTTTACTTATTGCATTTAGACCATATTTTTTTCTTAGAATTAATGTAAAATAAGTACAACACAGAATGTGTAAATCACTTACATCAAGTGTTCTCCCTAATTGTGGTTATTTAGGAGTGATGTTATGTAAACCTTTACATGGACTTCTTTGACAAAGTACATTTCAATATTAACTATTGTCTCTTGTAATTACTCTATTATGCCAAAAGGGAACCCAAAACATTATGCTTCTCCTCTATTAATTTTACGATAGGCTAGGGGCTCAAACCACTATATCCTTGAACAATGCTTCTCCTCTATTAATTTTACGATAGGCTAGGGCCTCAAACCACTATATCCTTGAACATTGAGATCACATCCTTAATGATCTCTTGTATCACAAAAAATTGAATCTTTAATCTCGAAATTAAAAAAAAATCTACAAAATTATAACATGTACATAGATATTGTGCATACCTAGAGGTAAGGGGGATAAACAATAGGTGTCCTTGGCATCTTCTTCTTAGGAAGCTTTTTTGTTGGGCTATTTTGGGTTCAGATAAATTGATTTCAATATAAATTATTGCAGCAAGGGAAACAATAATTTCAAGAACTTCATGTGTGTGTTTTTCCTTTGCATCAGTGGATAGTTTGAAATGTCATTTGAAATCAATTTTTAAACCTCGTTAATAAAATATTAAGAAAAATAGAGAAATAATATTAAAAAATAACCTTTAAAAATTATATTATTATGAGAGAGAAATAATATATAGTTTATACAATATATTTTCTTATTCTATAAAATACAAGTACCACTAATTATTGCACCTATGGGTGTCACTAATTTTTTTTTTTTTTTTTAAAATTATTATTTAAGGTGTTTATAATGACACCAAGAGATGTGATGGATACTAATAGTTATTAAACTTATTTCAATAAGAGACCACAAACTATGGTCATAAAAATCACTTTTATAAAAATATTAAATTTTTAACATTATAAATTGTGGAAGCTTGATGTCTTTAAATTAATAAAATTTTAATTTAAATCATTTTTAAATTTTCATATTCTATTGACATTGTTTATTTAATATTTAAACTTTATCTTCTTCATTAATAGTGTTAGTGATATGTCTAAATTTACAATATTCATGCATTTAGTGCTTTGAATGAATAAAACTATTATTGATATGTCTAAAATTACAATATTCATGTATTTAATGCTTTGAATGAATAAAACTATTATTGATATGTTTAAAATTACAATTAAAATAACTTCTTAAATAATTGATTATATTAATTATTTAATATTTATAATTATATAGATTAAGGTTCATTACTATTAAAAAAGAATTCTTTAAAATGTGAAAATTATTGAATTAAAATTAAGATATAACAATATTAATTTTGATTATTTGTTAAATTTAGATATATTTAATTTTTTAGTTGATTAAAATTTTAATAAAAGTATTTATATTTTTATTAATAAATAATACACTTGGAATAATTGATACATAATTTTTTTTTAATTATATTTATTAAGGATAAAAGTGATGTTTTTGGAAGGAACCCTACACTATAATAATGGAGAAAAAGATATAGCACTAAAAGCACAAAGAAAACATCACTGCGAATAGAAAACAAAATCTGCCATAGAAAGGCTATAGATAAGTGACAAATTCGAACAACAAATAAGAAGGAAAATAAAACAGAACTGCTACACACTAATAGCATCCCCTGCATGGGAGCGGATGATCATGTTAAATGAATCTAAACTATTCTTAACAGAACCTTTCTTCTTTTTCTTATTACAACAGTCCAAACACCACCCTTCCCAGAATATGGATGGATGGGGATGACTATTTCAATTGAACGAATGGGTTGAGAGCTCATTAAAGGAGAATGAGCTGATAAACATCTACTAAGTGATGTAGATGAATATATATCCTCTATTTCATTTGTAGGATTCATTTATTCAATGACATTTATTAGTTTAGATGTATTCTTGTCTAATTCTCTGGCTATTTAGTTTGCTTTAAAGAATTTGGAATTAGTATCTGATTTAGATTCTTCACCCTCATCATCACTCAAAACTGTGGCAATTAAATGTTATTCTAAATCATCCTTCCACGAAATATTCCCTTGTTTTATCTTACTAAATTGTCAATCTGAAACCAAATTCCTTGTTCCAAAACACCTACGACATCTAAAGGGAAGATCATCGTAGTAAAGGGATTGTGTCCAAAAATAGCACCTAACTTTCAAATCATTTTGAGATGGAAGATAAGCGAAAATATGATTATTTACCAAAATTCAAGCATAGGTTGAATGATCTAGATTCTTTGTTGAAGAATCCATCAATAAAAAATCACATTGTCCGAGTCGTTTGCTTTGTAGCCATAACTCCTAACACCCCATCCAAATGCTTACTTTTAGTGCATGCCCCTATTACAGAATAATTTTATTTTGATTGGCATGAATCTCCTGCTGTAAGCACTGGAAAATATGTCAGCCCAACCATAATTGGGTCAATCTCTCATACGTGCATTTTCCGCTACCTTAGTTTCCATGGATCCCTTCGTAGTCTCTGGACCGCCACCACTAAACCTATCAATCACAAACCTCATGATATTGTGTGACATTATGTGTTGATTTTACTAAACATGTGTAGTTCAATTGGTACATCAATTTTTAATTTTTTATATTTATCGAAATTTTCGATGTATATATATTATTATACTTTATTTAATAATAAAGTTAAGTGAAAATAAATGACAATGTGGCTGATTTTGAAATTTATAAAAAAAATTATTATAAATATAAAAAAGACTAATGTAAATTAAATTATAAACTTACAATCTTTATTAAAAAAATGGTTTTTTTTTTTAATGAACCAATTATTGGAGTGTTTATTTCTTATTGGCCAATAATTTTAAACTATTCAAATGAGGGTGGTCACGTTAAATTTGAACTCATAATTTATAGCTTTGAGATTTTAGGCTAAGTTGTCATATTAGAATTTAAGGGCATAGAAAATACTAAACATTAAGGGAATTACTGAGACTCAAAAAATATAAACATGAAGCAAATGTTGGTTAGAAATATTGGAGTAAAGAAAATGATTGTTGTCCTAATAAAATAAAACAAATGTTTTTATTAAAAGACATTTCAATTTTAAATCTGATTTTATTATTGATTAAGAAAACTAAAGCAAAAGATCTTAATGCATTTGAGTGTTTATTTTTAAGGAAATAAATTTAAAGTTTTGGAATGATATATAAACGAAATCCTTAACAACTTTAATCAAGCTAACTAAAAACAATGTAGTTAAAATTGTAAGTAGGAAAAATCCTACACAAACACCACTTATGAAGCATAGTTTAGGTGGGTAGAAGAAATTGGGTCCCATAAATGAGCCCTAATGAGGTACCCAAGTACAATGAAACTCCCATAAAACAAAAAAAAAAGGTAAAAATCGTAGGAAAGAAAACTCCTTTATAAAAGAAAGCAAAAAAAAGAAGAGTAAAAACCCCTTGCTAGAGTTTATAAATACCTGAAGCCATCATGTATCTTGAAAGGGAGTTCTTGGGGTTGAATACGGATTAGAAGTAGATGTAGTGAAGAGTGGACAAACCTATAATAGTAAATGTGTCCACCAAATGCCCGATGGATCTTCTACCAAGGTGTGATTCCTATACATGGAACTGTTCTCCTCCTACAAGGTAAGAGGGAAAAATACTCTATGTAATGTTTATGCAATTGGAGTAGAAGCTAAGAAGGATAGTGGAAAACCCTGTAACTATCAAATAGACTTCCTGATATCTTATGTGTCCTAGATCAATAAACTTGTTCCCTATAATGTATTAAGTGGACAAGAAGTAGGTGATTAGTAAGTAACTTACTATTTAGAATGTAATAAAGATATGGTGGAGGTGTGTCCCCATCATGACTATAGTCATATGTTCTAAAAGAATATTCATCAATATCAAAGGTGTCCTCAAGATTGTTAATGTCAGCAAGTTGAAGTGAGTTTAAATAAGAAAAATCTAAAGAAGAGTCATAAGAAAAGTGTGAGAAATTATATAGTTGAGTGTGATGATTGACCATTCTTACTACCAATATAGTATCACTATGAAACTCTCTAACATACACTGATTCTGGATTGAACTCAACTCTTTTCTTTGAAATTTGGTTTATTTGGAAAGAATCAATAGATAGATAAATGGATTCATTTATCATTATGGTAGATAAAAGGGAGAAGGCAATAATTTGTATTATTTTCCTAATCCATCCTCCAAAATAAATACCATATCAAAATCAAGTTTTGAAATATATACAAAAATTATTTTTATCTCCTCTAATGCCACTTTCACTACTCTACATTGATGTAGAATAAGAATGACATAAAATAAGACTTAATCATTCAAAATTGACATGAGCATACCCAATTTAAATAATAAATAAAACAATATTATTATCTCCCCTCAAAAAAATTAAGGATGAATCCATTGAAGTAGTTTATGACTAGGTGCTCGACATTAGGACCTATCTCATCTAGTGCTCTCATATATATAAAAGCAATCTAGGTATTCTTTCATAATTTTTTTTTATGTCTCAGCTAAAGTATGCAAAGAGAAGGCTCAATAAATTAATATAATGGATTGCAATCAAATTTCCATAGTTATGGGTACAAGACTTCAATTATATTGAATATATCCATCACCACAAGTAAATTGAACTCTGTCATGGTAGTTGATAAGGAGTCTAATTTACTTGACATATAATTATTCAAACATTAGTTATGTTGTTAGTTTTCTCTCATATTTCATGTAATATCCCAAAGTATGCCACTGTAAAGCATTAAAGTAGATATTAAAACACATCATAGGAACTATGGATTTTGGCCTATAAAAATAAGAAGAATGATAACTTCTTGACATGATATTAAAATTTAGATCATGCTAGGAACATTGATGATAAAAAATCCACTTCAAGATTTGTATTCTTTTTAGGATCTAGATTGATATCATGGGGGGATCAAGAAACAAACTTGTGGTTCAATGTCATCTATAGAAGAAAAATATTCATATCAAAGAGATTGTTATCTATAAAGCAATTTATTGAAGACTTATACTTGAAAGATTTGGATTACTACAAAATTATCTAACAATCTTCTATGTCAACAATGAAGTAGTATTTTTCATATTCATAATCCTATATTTCATGAATGTACCAAACATATTGAGATATGAGTACATTTCATTCATAAACATGTTCATAAAAATAACATCTAATTCAAATATTACTTAATAGATCAACGTGTAAATATTTTCACTATAGCACTTACATGGAAAAAATTGATACCACTATTAATTTTACTAATGCTCAAAATCATATGAATAATATTTTCATTCGATATTATTTTTAATAATAAAGAGGTATAGTGTTCAGATCAATTATCTATATAAGTTGCCTACCCAAAAGTTAAAACCATCAAAGCTACTCATGAACAGCCTTGGGCAATTTCTCTAACTCAATATTTTAAATGTTTTTATTTTTAATTAACAAAACATGACTGAGAATGGATTATGCTAACGATTTCAATGGTAAATAAGCACTTTTTACCTATTTAAACATTAGGAAAACGTTTGCCAAGTAAATTTCAATAATCCAACTAAAATAATGACAACTAGACAATACAATATTCCACTATCAAACTTAAAACATGAATACCCTCAAATGTAATTTTTTTTTTAAACTATTAATTAAGTGGATGTCTTAATAATATTTATAATCATACTTTTATTAAGGCATTAAAATTTATATTCCAAGTCATATAGAGCTTAATTTATTCTAAATGCATGTTTATGATGTTACTTGTATATTACATATAAATAATAGAAGCTTTATATCACTCGTGAAAAAAAAATCTTCTCCAAAATATTAAATAATCCACAACAAATTTAAAAATTAAATTAGATAACTTAAATTAATATCCAAAAATTAATATCCTTTTTGATGGAATATATATTGAATATATATTGGCCATTCATTTGTTGCAATACTAATATTTTTTTTAAATATTTAATAAAGTTTATATAAGATCTTATTTTATACAATTTGCTTAGTTTTTATTGTATGTTATGGTTTTTCTTCATCAGACGGTGGAGGGGAATGGAGGGACACCCATGCCCTGCCTCATCTCTTTCACCCACATTCCATTCATGGCTCTATATTTATTTATATATTCTCATTCCTTTTAGGTTATATTAGCTCTAACATAAGTAATGTCGGTATGAGTTCACCTTTCAGATTGAGCCCTCCATTCCATAAATTATAAGTGGTCATTATCTAAAGTTTGTTACTGAATACAATCAGACTGCTCTATTATTGACACATGGCATTACTTCATTAGACTGCATTGTATGGCCAAATATCACCCTATGATGATGCTTTTGCCTACTAGAAATAATGTGGCACGGTACCTATTTACACATTATAAAACCTATTCTGTGTATATTTATTTTGATAGCATAGATATAGCGATAAATATTACATTATTTATAGGTATGAGATAATACAGTTAAGGCCGGAAGAATTTTCCAGATTCCTCCCTTGTCGCTAATCGGTTAATTATTTCCGGTTAACTGTATTGTATATATGCTGCTCCGTTTGCGTGGATAAAACAATCGAGTTCATTTGTTTGCTAGCAGTTTGGTTTCAGAGCTGCATTATCTAATGGAGAGTTAAAACAAATAGAGGAGCCGTTGTTTTTATATGTCGCATTATCTAATGGAGAGTTAAAACAAATGGAAAAATATATATTTGTTTGAGTGTTGCCTGTTCAGCTGCGTTCAATTTCGTGACAGGAGATCCAAATTTCGTGCTTCTTTAGATTAGCGACAGCTCTGTGCTGATCGGTGTGTATTCATAGCGTGACAAGTGTAGACGGTGAGACCATGAATCGGTGGTTTTGGAGGCCCGTGACCAACTGATTTGTGTAGCTGAAGAAGACTTCAAAGAAACAGGCCTGCCATTTGCCGTTATTATCCATATATCCGCAAACAACAACATACATGAACTCTGCCAGGCGTTCTAAATTCTGCCACTTCGCATTGTACAAGCCCCATATGTTTTAATTTTTTTAATGCCAAAATTCCCAAGTATCACGGCGTACATCACAAAGAAGTCGTGTTTCTCTCGGCACAATCGGCATCTGCGGATTATAACATTGGAGACAGCTGTAAACATTGAGGTGTTATTGACACGTAATCCCAGTCGCCATACTTGAATCCGAATTATTCTCCATGTCTGCGGTCTAATCTAACTGCTCATCCCGATTCCTACGTCGACCTGCTGCTTCAACCGCTTCATGCAAAGTCGTTGGATGGTTTGCAGAAAACTAGTTCACTTTCTTGTGCCATCTCCAACACTGTAGGCTTGATCTATACCGTGAATTTTTGTTGCTTATCAGGTAGATCTGCCAGACAGTTTTCCACGAAATCCACCAACAGTCTCCTTGCATAGTGGCGTTGGGAATAATAAGGTTAGTCTTAGTAGTGGTTTACTATATTAAAGAGTCAAAAGGTTTATGTTATTTATGAGTTATTAGTTTCTAGTTGTCAAACATCATTTTGTTAATTGACAGTTATTTAATTAGTCTTGTTTTATGTTTCTTGGTTTAGGTTATATTTAATATTGCGTCAAAGTTTATTAAAATTTGGGCTTTATAGTTTAAGGGTAAATTTAAAATTGAATTAAGTTTTAGATGTATTTTTTTTTAAGTTTTTTTTAGATTATGTTTATTTTAGGTCGTCAAAAGAGTATTACTTAAAAAATTAGTTAAAATTTATTTTATGGGTTAAATTGTTTTGTCAAAATGTTTGTTGTATCATATAGAGTAGAAAAAATTGTATGAATGCAATATTTTTGGTACTCGACGTTCATCATTATAAAATTGAACCTCAAAGCCAAATCTGTTGAATAAGCAACAACCAATTGGAGGCTGGAGGATATACAGAGGCTGGAGGACAATTGGCGTCCTCTCGTGAGTTGCCTATGATGGGGTCACATCATTGCTATGGTGACATTTTTTCAGTGTGTTTTGTGTTGTGTGTACTTTTATTATGTAGTGTGGTTTTCAATAAAATACTGAGTATTATTTCCCAGTTTGGTACCTCCTGATGAAGAACATTGTAGGGAGAAAAATCACTAAAGTAATGCTTGGTTCTTGGAAAAAGGTTTGTGGTAATCCAATAAACCATTGAAGTGGTCCAGACCCCCTGCCACCTCCAGGGTCATGGTCAACCTGCAACGAAAAACCATATGGGTTTGTGGCAATCCAAGAAACCACTGAGGTATTAAACAAAGAGATGTGCTCGTGTCAATTTCATATTTTTGGTAATCCTGCAAGGAAAAACAAATGAAGCCACAAAGATGGCATGCCACCTCAGAAAGTGAGCAGGCTACATGGAGAGTGTAAAAACTTTTCACCATGTTTGAAATAAAAGGGGGTCCACTATAAGGAATAAGGTGTTTATGCGAGGGAGGGGGCATAAATATTACATTATATATCAGTATGAGATAATACAATTAAAGCTGAAAGAATTTAATAGATTCCTCCCTTGTCGCTAATCGGTTAACTATTTCCTATTAACTATATTATATATATGTTTCTTCATTTGCATGAATAAAATAATCAAGTTCAATTATTTACTAACATATTTGTTATGTTTGATGGAATTAAATTATTTTCTATTTAATTTTAATGTGTTTGTAAGCTAACAAATTTCATTTAACATCAATTAATGATGACATTACTCGCATCTTGAAAACATATAATCTATATATGAGCTCACAGTATGTGATAGAAATTTAGATTTTTTTTTCAAATATCAATGATTAAATGGTAGAGATAGGGTGTGCAATAATTATGAGGCAGGTTAAGCTCCATTTAGTGCCTTTGTTTGAATGCAGTAAGAATATTTTGTCTACTCGAGATTATTTTCCTAGCAGTTATGCCACTTTTTTATTTTTATTTTTAAAAAAAAAAAAAAAACATTTTTTCATGTCCTAAACTTATACACAAGTCTATGGGGTTATGAATTGGTTTTTGTACAAGTCTTCATCTACTAAACTTATGCACATGTTTGCAAGGTTGTGATTTGGCTTAAGCTTGAGAAAGGAATATAATTTAGGTGTAATTTGAATTTTTGATAGAGATACATTTATAATTATATAATTGTATTGGGAAATATATGTGAATGGTTGGTATCCTAATAATTCAAATCATTGATTTTCAAATGCGAGAGCCACTAATTTCTAAATGGCTTCTAGTTATGGTTTAGTATGTTTGTCATTGATAACACTCTATTTTCATTTCTTAAATAAGATATTGGGGACTAAAAATGGGGTTTAGATGTTTGATATCATAAAATTCATATAATACAACACAATACATTTTCAATGTTAAAAAACAATGACTCTATAAAGGAACTTAATCATAGGAAAAAATTACATAAGAATTCAAAACCATTCTTTGATCATGTATATCATAAAAAATAGATTTGACATTACTTACTTGACCCCTTGGAAGAATTATGTGGGCTTAACTAAAGGAAGATATGATGTTTGGACATTCCTAATATCTTATTTTATCATTAGATTTCGTTATATGTGATTACAATCTTTCCATGTTTCCAACTATCTCTACAACACTTTGCGCTCCAACACAACTCTCTACCCAAATATATCATTTTATACAATTAGTGCACATTGAACCTTCTTATAAATTGTGTGCAATCTAAAGTATTTATTGTCTCTCTTGATCTAAATTGCATATTCTTTATTTAATCAAATTTTGGAAAACTAAATAATTAGTTACATAGATATGATAAATCATTGTGCAAAATCAAAATGCAAAAAATTTACAATAAATGACAAAAAATTATTTAGAACTTGTTAAATCTTAAAATATATAATATATGAAAAGTAAAAATGAGAAATATAAGCTTAGATAGAAGAGTGATATGGGAACGTTTCTATATCTAAGATTGATATGGAGATTGTGTTGATTGAGTGCGGACATGGAGTAGGAGTTGGTAGGGTTCCTAGATAATAGTGGTGGAACTAGAAACTAGTATGGGGCACTACTTTCCAAATATGGTGTTCGTATCTAACATGAATAAGATATTTGAAACTTATTACTTACATTTTGAAACTTCTAATATTTGAAACTATGTGGGAGCTTCTGATATGATGTGTGGAACAATGTATAACCTTTTTTCACCTAAAACCATAGATCAATAATATAGGAAGATGAATTCAATCATGGAAATAAATTGGGTTATTGGTTGAATTTGGACTTGACCTTAACATCCCCTATGTTTATTAATTTATCTCAACACTCCTTATTAGTTTTTCCTATATATCATTTAAATCTTAATTTGTCATAGTTTCATCACTTATTGAGCCAATTACTTTATCATTTTAGTTACACATGAAATTTAGGCTAAAATGAACATCATAAACATAAAAATAAATTAAAAAATAGGATTTGATGCTCAAATGGCCCCATTTTATTCATTCATTTACTAAATTATGAAATTAGTGACAAATATGGTAATACCTAATCCCCAAGTCTCACTACATAGTCCCAAATAAGTTCACAAATATAAAACTTACCAAAATTGTATTTTTAATCAAGTAGTTTATTCAATAACTGACAAAAATTAGGGAAAATTGAGTACCAAATCACATTATATAGTAAATATTAGGTTTAGTGGAGTTATATTTCCAGCTTCATGTTCTTTATTGAACCAATCGAGTAATTAATTCAACCAATGATGAAATTATGACTTAAAAAGTTTAAAATGTCATTATATAGTCCTAATTAGGTCCACAAGGGTCAAATTTACCCCAATTACATAAATT